>RXON01003470.1:0-68094 GCA_009667805.1 Leptobrachium leishanense
TCTGTCTATTAATCGATGCCTGTCTATTTGTATCATAATAATCCATGCCTGTTCGGTGTCTTGGAGTTACACTTAACTCTGCTCTTTCCTTCATCCCCCACATCAAGTCTCTTTCCTCCTCCTGCCGATACCAACTGCGTAATATTTCCAGAATTCTGCCATTTCTTACCGCTGTCACCACAAAACAACTCATACACGCCCTGGTAATCTCCCGACTTGACTATTGCAATAATTTCTTATCTGGCCTCCCTCTGTCCCGCCTCTCCCCCCTACAATCCATCCTGAACGCCTCCGCCAGGCTAATTCACCTCACCCACCGCTCTGTCTCTGCCGCTCCCCTCTGCGAGTCCCTTCACTGGCTCCCCATCCACTGCAGAATTAAGTTCAAAATCCTTATCCTTACCTACAAAACCCTCACTAACTCAGCTCCCCACTACCTGTCCTCACTAATCACCAAATACACCCCGGCCCGCTCCCTAAGGTCAAACAGTGACCTGCGACTAGCTCCTCCCCGCATCACCTATTCCCATGATAGACTGCAGGATTTCTCATGCGCAGCCCCCACTCTCTCGAACGCTCTCCCTCATACTGTCAGACTTTCCCCTAACTTCTCTTCCTTCAAACGCTCCCTTAAAACGTTCCTATTTAGGGAAGCCTACCACCCAACTCACTGACGCAACCATCAATCACTCTCACCTTACAGTCCTCTCCTCCTGTTTCCAACCCCAACCCTCCCAGATGGTGAGTTCCTACGGGAATAGGGCCCTCATCTCCTCCTGTACTGTTTGTCAAATGTTGTTCAATGTATTGTAACCCTGTCTATACTGTGTTTATTGTACAGCGCTGCGGAATATGCTGGCGCTTTATAAATAAAGAATAATAATAATAAAATGCCTGTCTATTTAATCCATACCTGTCTATTTTTATTATAATCCATGCCTGCCTATACATTCCTGTCAATTTGTAGAATAATTAATGCCTGTTTATTTGTCTAATATTCAATGCCTGTCTGTTTAATTTATTACTGTCTATTTCTATAATAATCCATGCCTGTCTATTTAGAAATCTATGCCTGTCTATTTCTAAATTAATCCATGCCTGTCTATTTAGTAATCCATGCCTATCAATTTAGTAATCCATGCCTGTTTATTTCTATAATAATCAATGCCTGTCTATTTAGTAGTCCATGCCTATCTATTTCTATAATAATCCATTCTTTTCTATTTAAACCATGCCTGTTTGATTGTATAATAGTCCATGCCTGTCTATTCATTCCTGTCAATTTGTATAATCTATGCCTGTCTATTTAATCCATGCCTGTCTGTTTAATTCATTACTGTCAATTTGTATAATAATTCATGCCTGTCAATTTGTATAATAATCCATGCCTGTCTATTTAATACATGCCTGTCAATTTGTATAATAATCCGTACCTTTCTATTTGTATAATATTCCATGCCTGTCTCTTTGAATAATAATATTTTCCTGTCTATTTAATACATGCCTGTCAATTTGTAAAATAATCCATGCCTGTCTATTTAATTCATACCTGTCTATTTGAATAATAACCTATGCCATGTCCATTTTGTAAATTATGCCTGTCTTTTTAATTAATTCCTGTCAATTTATATAATTATCATACCTGTCCATTTTGTAATACATGCCTGTATATTTGTGTTATAATCCATGCCTGCCTTTCATCCCTGTCAATTTGTTTAATAATTCATGCCTGTCTATTTGTATAATAATCCATGCCTGTCTATTTAATACACGCCTGTCTAATTCATTGCTGTCAATTTGTATAACAGTCAACCAATGTCTATTTAATTCATGCCTGTCTATTTCTATAATAATCCATGCCTGTCTATTTAATTCATGCTTGTCTATTTATATAATAATCCATGCCTGTCTATTTGTATAATAATCAATGCCTGTCTATTCTGTACTGTATGCCTGTCTATATGAATAATAATCGTTGCCTGTCTATTTAATACATGCCTGTCTGTTTAAATAATAATCCATGCATGTCTATTTAATTCATACCTGTCTATTTCTATCATAATCCATGCCTGTCTAATATTCCATGCCTGTCTATTTCTATAATAATACGAATCCATGCCTGTCTGTTTAATTAATTCCTGTCAATTTGTATAATAATCCATGCCTGTCTATTTAATACATGCCTGTCAATTTGTATAATAATCCATGCCTGTCTCTTTGAATATTAATATATTTCTGTCTATTTAATACATGCCTGTCAATTTGTAAAATAATACATGCCTGTCTATTTAATTCATGCCTGTCTATTTGAATAATAACCCATGCCTGTCCATTTTGTAATATATGCCTGTCTAATGAATTCCTAGCAATTTGTATAATAATCCATACCTGTCCATTTTGTAATACATGCCTGTATATTTGTATTATAATCCATGCCTGCCTATTTATCCCTGTCAATTTGTATAATAATTCATGCCTGTCTATTTGTATAATAATCAATGCCTGTCTATTTAATACGTGCCTGTCTGTTTAATTCATTACTGTCAATTAGAATAACAATCAATCAATGTCTATTTAATTCATGACTGTCTATATGAATAATAATCTATGCCTGCCTATTTAATCCATGCCTGTCTATTTGCATTTTATTCCATGCCTGCCAATTCATTCCTGTCAATTTGTATATTATTTCATGCCTGTCTATTTGTATAATAATCCATGCCTGTCTATTTAATCTGGGCCTGTCTGTTTAATTCATTACTGTCAGTTTGTATAACAATCAATGCTTGTCTATTTAATCCATGCCTGTCTATTCGAATAATAATCCATTCCTGTCTATTTAATACATACCTGTGTATTTAGTAATACATGCCTGTCTATTCAGTAATATATGCCTTTCTATTTGTATAATAATCCATGTCTGTCTATTTGTATAATAATTCAAGCCTGTCTATTTGTATAATAATACTAATACATGCCTGTCTATTTATATAATAATCCTTGCCTGTCTATTTAATTCATACCTGTCTATTTGAATAATGACCCATTCTTGTCTATTTCTATAATAATACATACTTGTCTATTTAATACATGCCTGTCTATTTGTATTATAATCCATGCCTGCCTTTCATCCCTGTCAATTTGTATAATAATTCATGCCTGTCTATTTGTATAATAATCCATGCCTGTCTATTTAATACATGCCTGTCTGTTTAATTCATTGCTGTCAATTTGTATTATAATCCCTGCCTGCCTATTCATTCCTTTCGATTTGTATAATAATTCATGCTTGTCTATTTGTCTAATATTCCATGCCTGTCTATTTAATCCGTGCCTCTTTAATTCATTAATGTCAATTAGTATAACAATCAATCAATGTCTATTTAATTCATGCCTGTCTATTTCTATAATAATCCATGCCTGTCTATATGAATAATAATCTATGCCTGCCTATTTAATCCATGCCTGTCTATTTGCATTATAATCCTTGCCTGCCAATTCATTCCTTTCAATTTGTATATTAATTCATGCCTGTCTATTTGTATAATATTCCATGCCTGTCTGTTTAATTTATTACTGCCAATTTGTATAACAATCAAAGCCTGTTTATTTAATTCATGCCTGTCTATTTCTATAATAATCCACGCCTGTCTATTTCTATAGTAATACATGCCTGTCTATTTAATTCATGCCTGTCTATTTCTAAAATATTCCATGCCTGTCTAGTTAGTAATCCATGCCTATCTATTTCTATAATAATCCATGCCTGTCTACTTCTATAATAATCCATGCCTGTCTATTTCTATAATAATCCATGCCTGTCTATTTCTATAATAATCTATGCCTGTCTATTTAGTAATCCATGCCTGTCTATTTGTATAATAATTCATGCCTGTTTAGTTGTCTACTATTCCATGCCTGTCTGTTTAATTTATTACTGCCAATTTGTATAACAATCAAAGCCTGTTTATTGAATTCATGCCAGTCTATTTAATTCATGCCTGTCTATTTCTATAATAATCCACGCCTGTCTATTTCTATAGTAATACATGCCTGTCAATTTAATTCATGCCTGTCTATTTCTAAAATATTCCATGCCTGTCTAGTTAGTAATCTATGCCTGTCTATTTCTATATTAATCCATGCCTGTCTATTTAGTAATCCATGCCTATCTATTTCTATAATAATCCATGCCTGTCTATTTCTATAATAATCTATTCTTGTCTATTTAATCCATTCCTGTTTATTTGTATAATAATTCATGCCTGTCGATTTGTATAATAATCCAGGCCTGTCTATTTAGTACATACCTGTCAGTTTGTATAATAATCCATGCCTGTTTTATTTACTCCATGCCTGTCTATTTGTATTACAATCCATGCCTGTCTATTTAATTCATGCCCGTCTATTTGAATAATAACCTATGCATTTCTATTTCTGTAAAAATACATGCCTGTCTATTTAGTACATGCCTGTCTATTTGTATTATAATCCATGCCTGCCTATTCCTTCCTGTCAATTTGTATAAAAATTCCTGTGTGTCTGTTTGTGTACTATTCCATGCCTGTCTGTTTAAGTCATTACTGTCAATTTGTATAACAATCAATGCTTGTCTATTTAATTCATGCCTGTCTATGTCTTTAATAATCCATGCCTGTCTATTTAATTCATGCCTGTCATTTTCTATAATAATCCATACCTGTCTATTTAGTAATCCATGCCTGTCTATTTGTATTATAATCCATGCCTGCCTATTCATTCCTGTCAATTTGTATAATAATTCATGCCTGTCTATTGGTCTAATATTCCATGCTTGTCTATTTAATCCATGCCTGTCTGTTTAATCCGTGCCTGTCTGTTTATTTCATTACTGTCAATTTGTATATACAATAATGCTTGTATATTAATCCATGCCTGTCTATTTAATACATGCCTGTCTTTTTCTATAATAATCCATGCCTGTCTATTTAATACATGCCTGTCACTTTGTATAATAATCCGTACATTTTTATTTGTATAATAATCCATGCCTGTCTCTTTGAATAAAAATATTCCTGTCTTTTTATTCATGCCTTTCTATTGGAATAATAACCTATGCCTGTCCAATTTGTAATATATGCCTGTCTATTTAATTAAATCCTGTCAATTTGAATAATTATCCATACCTGTCCATTTTGTAATACAGCCTGTATATTTGTATTATAATCCATGCCTACCTATTCATCCCTGTCAATTTGTATAATAATTCATGCCTGTCTATTTGTATAATAATCCATGCCTGTCTATTTAATACATGCCTGTCCGTTTCTATTTGTATAATAATCCATGCCTGTCTCTTTGATGAATAATATATTCCTGTCTATTTAATACATGCCTGTCAATTTGTAAAATAATCCATGCCTGTCTATTTAATACATGCCTGTCAGTTTGTATAATGATCCGTACCTTTCTATTTGTATAATAATCCATGCCTGTCTCTTTGAGTAATAATATTAATAATATTAAAGAATAATAATAATATTCCTGTCTATTTAATACATGCCTGTCAATTTGTAAAATAATCCATTCCTGTCTATTTAATTCATACCTGTCTATTTGAATAATAACCCATGCCTGTCCATTTTGTAATATATGCCTGTCTATTTAATTAATTCCTATCAATTTGTATAATTATCATACCTGTCCATTTTCTAATACATGCCTGTTTATTTGTATTATAATCCATGCCTGCCTATTCATCCTTGTCAATTTGTATAATAATTCATGCCTGTCTATTTGTATAATAATCCATGCCTGTCTATTTAATACATGCCTGTCTGTTTAATCATTCCTGTCAATTTGTATAATAATCATGCCTGTCTATTCTAATATTCCATGCTTGTCTATTTAAATCCATGCCTGTCTGTAATAATCCGTGCCTGTCTGTTATTTCATTACTGTCAATTTTGTATACAATACATGCCTGTCTATTTGTATATTAATCCATGCCTGTCTATTTAATACATGCCTGTCTTATTTCTATAATACAATCCAGCCTGGTCTATTAATCCATGCCTGTCTATTTGTATAATAATCCGGTAACATTTTATTTGTATAATAATCCATGCCTGTCTATTTGAATAATAAAATATACCTGTCTTTTTATCATGCCTTTCTATTGGAATAAATTAACCTATGCCTGTCCAATTTGTATAATATATGCCTGTCTATAATTAAATCCTGTCAATTTGAATAATTATCCATACCTGTCATTTAGTAATACAGCCTGTATATTTGTATTATAATCATTGCCTGCCTATTCATATCCTGTCAATGTATAATAATTCATGCCTGTCATTTGTATAAAAATCCATGCCTGTTTATTTTAATACATGCCTGTCCGTTTCTATTTGTATAATAATCCATGCCGCCTTGATGAATAATATATTCCTGTCTATTTAATACATGGCCTGTCAATTTATAAAAATAATAAAATAATCCATGCCTGTCTATAATACATGCCTGTCAGTTTGATAATGATCCGTACCTTTTTCTATTTGTATAATAATCCATGCCTGCTCTTGAAGTAATAATATTAAGAATATTAATAATATTCCTGTCTATTTAAAACATGCCTGTCAATTTGTTAAAATAATCCATTCCTGTCTATTTAATTCATACCTGTCTATTGAATAATAACCCATGCCTGTCCATTTTGTAATATATGCCTGTCTATTTAATAATTCCTGTCAATTTGTATAATTAATCATGCCTGTCCATTTTCTAATACATGCCTGTTTATTTGTATTATAATCCATGCCTGCCTATTTCATCCTTGTCAATTTTGTATAATAATTCATGCCTGTCTATTTGTTAAAATAAAGCCATGCCTGTCTATTTAATCCATGCCTGTCTTTTAATTCATTGCTGTCAATTTGTATTATAATCCATGCCTGCCTATTCATTCCTTTCAATTTGTATTAAATTCATGCTCGTCTATTTGTCTAATATTCCATGCCTGTCTATTTAATTACACGCCTGTCTGTTTAATTCATTACTGTCAATTTGTATAACAGTCAATGCCAATGTCTATTAATTCATGCCTGTCTATTTCTATAATAATCCATGCCTGTCTATTTAATTCATGCCTGTCTATTTATATAATAATCCATGCATGTCTATTGTATAATAATACTAATCCATGCCTGTCTATTTAATTATATTCTGTCAATTTGTATAATAATCATACCTGTGTATTTATTCACACATGCCTGTCTATTTGTATAATAATCAATGCCTGTCTATTCTGTAACTACATGCCTGTCTATATGAATAATAATCAATGCCTGTCTATTTAATACATGCCTGTCTGTTTGTATAATAATCCATGCATGTCTATTTAATTCATACCTGTCTAAATCTATAATAATCTATTGCCTGTTCTAAAATTCCATGCCTGTCTATTTCTATAATAATACTAATCCATGCCTGTCTGTTTAATTAATTCCTGTCAATTTTGTATAATAATCCATGCATGTCTATTCACATGTCAGTCACAATTTGTATAATAATCCATGCCTGTCTCTTGAATATAATTATATTCCTGTCTATTAATACATGCCTGTCAATTTGTAAACAATACATGCCTGTCTATTTAATTCATGCCTGTCTATTTGAATAATAACCCATGCCTGTCTAATACTTGCCTGTCTGTTAAATTCAATTGCTGTCAATTTGTATTTCTAATCCCTGCCTGCCTATTCATTCCTTTCAATTTGTATAATAATTCATGCCTGTCTATTTAATCCGTGCCTGTCTGTTATACTAATTGACAGTAATGAATAAACAGACAGGCACGGATAAAATAGACAAGCATGATTCATTATACAAATTGAAAGGAAGAATAGGCAGGCAGGGATTAGAATACAAATTGACAGCAATTAATTAAACAACAGGCATGTATTAAATAGACAGGCATGGGTTATTTTTTCAAATAGACAAGCATGAATTAAATAGACAGGCATGTATTATTTTACAAATTGACAGCATGTATAAATAGATTAGGAATATCTTATTATTCAAAGAGACAGGCATGGATTATTATACAAAATTCCAAGCATGTATTAAATAGACAGGCATGGATTATTATACAAATTGACAGGAATTAATTAAACAGACAGGCATGGATTACTATTTAAATAGAAAGGCATGGATTAGTATAGAAATAGACAGGTATGATTTAACTAGACAGCATGGATATTATTCAAATAGACAGCCATGGAATATTATACAAATAGACAAGCATGAATTAAAATAGACAGGCATGATTATTATAGAAAAAGACAGGCATGAATTAAATAGACATTGATTGATTGTTAAACTAATTGACAGTAATGAATTAAACAATCAATCAATGTCTATTAATCATGCCTGTCTATTTCTATAATAATCCTTGCCTGTCTATTTAATTCATGCCTGTCTATTTCAATAATAATCCATGCCTGTCTATTTAATTCATGCCTGTCTATGCTATAATATTCATGCCTGTTATTTGAATAATAATCATGCCTGTCTATTTAAACATACCTGTCTATTTCTTACTAATCATGCCTTTTATTTAAATAGTAATCATTTCCTGTCTATTTAATACATGCCTGTCTATTTAGTAATACATGCCTGTCTATTCAGTAATACATGCCCGTCTATTTGTATAATAATCCATGACTGTCTATTTGTATAATAATCCAAGCCTGTCTATTTGTATAATAACTAATCCATGCCTGTCTATTTGTATAATAATCCATGCCTGTCTATTTAATACATACCTGTCTATTTCTATACTAATCCATGCCTGTCTATTTGTATAATAATCCTTGCCTGTCTTTTTAATTAATGCCTGTCTATTTGAATAATAACCCATTCTTGTCTGTTTCTATAATAATACATACTTGTCTATTTAATACATACCTGTCTGTTTGTATTATAATCCATGCCTGCCTATCCATTCCTGTCAATTTGTATAATAATTCATGCCTGTTTATTTGTCTAATATTCCATGCCTGTCTGTTTAATTTATTACTGCCAATTTGTATAACAATCAAAGCCTGTCTATTTAATTCATGCCTGTCTATTTAATTCATGCCTGTCTATTTCTATAATAATCCACGCCTGTCTATTTCTATAGTAATACATGCCTGTCTATTTAATTCATGCCTGTCTATTTCTATAATAATCCACGCCTGTCTATTTCTATAGTAATACATGCCTGTCTATTTAATTCATGCCTGTCTATTTCTAAAATATTCCATGCCTGTCTAGTTAGTAATCTATGCTTGTCTATTTCTATAATAATCCATGCCTGTCTATTTAGTAATCCATGCCTATCTATTTCTATAATAATCCATGTCTGTCTATTTCTATAATAATCTATGCCTGTCTATTTAGTAATCCATGCCTGTCTATTTGTATAATAATGTATTCTTGTCTATTTAATCCATTCCTGTTTATTTGTATAATAACTCATGCCTGTCTATTTGTATAATAATCCATGCCTGTCTATTTAGTACATGCCTGTCAGTTTGTATAATAATACATGCCTGTTTTATTTACTCCATGCCTGTCTATTTGTATTATAATCCAAGCCTGCCTGTTCATTCCTTTCAATTTGATTAACAATTCATGCCTGTCTATTTGTCTAATATTCCATGCCTGTCTTTTTAATACATTCCTGTCTATTTATATACTAATCCATGCCTGTCTATTTGAATATTAATCCATGCCTGTCTATTTAATCCATGCCTGTCTATTTAATACATGCCTGTCTATTTAATAATACATGTCTGTCTATTTATATCATTCCTGTCAATTCATGCCTGTCTATTTCGTAATCCATGCCTGTCTACTTGTATAATAATCCATGCCTGTTTATTTGTATAATAATCCATGCCTGTCTATTTTGTAATACTTGCCTGTCTATATGAATAATAATCTATGCCTGCCTATTTTATCCATGCCTGTCTATTTATATGATAATAATCCATGCCTGTCTGTCTAATATCCCATGCCTGTCTATTTGTCTCATAATAATCCATGCCTGTCATTTTTGTATTATAATCCATGACTTCCTATTCATTCCTGTCAATTTGTATAATAATTCATGCCTGTCTATTTGTATATTAATCCATGTCTTTCTATTTAATACATGCCTGTCAATTTGTATAATAATCCATGCCTGTTTTATTTAATCCATGCCTTTCTATTTGTATTATAATCCATGCCTGCCTATTCAGTCCTTTCAATTTGTATATTAATTCATGCCTGTCTATTTGTGTAAGAATAATAATCCATGCTTGTCTATTTACTAATACATGTCTGTCTATTTGTATAATAATCCTTGCCTGTCTATTTAATTCATTCCTGTCAATCCATGCCTGTCTATTTAGTAATCCATGCCTGTCTATTTGTATGATAATAATCCATGCCTGTCTGTCTATTATTCGATGCCTGTCTATTTGTATCATAATAATCCATGCCTGTTCGGTGTCTTGGAGTTACACTTAACTCTGCTCTTTCCTTCATCCCCCACATCAAGTCTCTTTCCTCCTCCTGCCGATACCAACTGCGTAATATTACCAGAATTCGGCCATTTCTTACCGCTGTCACCACAAAACAACTCATACACGCCCTGGTAATCTCCCGACTTGACTATTGCAATAATTTCTTATCTGGCCTCCCTCTGTCCCGCCTCTCCCCCCTACAATCCATCCTGAACGCCTTCGCCAGGCTAATTCACCTCACCCACCGCTCTGTCTCTGCCGCTCCCCTCTGCGAGTCCCTTCACTGGCTCCCCATCCACTGCAGAATTAAGTTCAAAATCCTTATCCTTACCTACAAAACCCTCACTAACTCAGCTCCCCACTACCTGTCCTCATTAATCACCAAATACACCCCGGCCCGCTCCCTAAGGTCAAACAGTGACCTGCGACTAGCTCCTCCCCGCATCACCTATTCCCATGATAGACTGCAGGATTTCTCATGCGCAGCCTCCACTCTCTCGAACGCTCTCCCTCATACTGTCAGACTTTCCCCTAACTTCTCTTCCTTCAAACGCTCCCTTAAAACGTTCCTATTTAGGGAAGCCTACCACCCAACTCACTGACGCAACCATCAATCACTCTCACCTTACAGTCCTCTCCTCCTGTTTCCAACCCCAACCCTCCCAGATGGTGAGTTCCTACGGGAATAGGGCCCTCATCTCCTCCTGTACTGTTTGTCAAATGTTGTTCAATGTATTGTAACCCTGTCTATACTGTGCTTATTGTACAGCGCTGCGGAATATGCTGGCGCTTTATAAATAAAGAATAATAATAATAAAATGCCGGTCTATTTAATCCATACCTGTCTATTTTTATTATAATCCATGCCTGCCTATACATTCCTGTCAATTTGTAGAATAATTAATGCCTGTTTATTTGTCTAATATTCAATGCCTGTCTGTTTAATTTATTACTGTCTATTTCTATAATAATCCATGCCTGTCTATTTAGAAATCTATGCCTGTCTATTTCTATAATAATCCATTCTTTTCTATTTAAACCATGCCTGTTTGATTGTATAATAGTCCATGCCTGTCTATTCATTCCTGTCAATTTGTATAATCTATGCCTGTCTATTTAATCCATGCCTGTCTGTTTAATTCATTACTGTCAATTTGTATAATAATTCATGCCTGTCAATTTGTATAATAATCCATGCCTGTCTATTTAATACATGCCTGTCAATTTGTATAATAATCCGTACCTTTCTATTTGTATAATATTCCATGCCTGTCTCTTTGAATAATAATATTTTCCTGTCTATTTAATACATGCCTGTCAATTTGTAAAATAATCCATGCCTGTCTATTTAATTCATACCTGTCTATTTGAATAATAACCTATGCCATGTCCATTTTGTAATTTATGCCTGTCTATTTAATTAATTCCTGTCAATTTGTATAATTATCATACCTGTCCATTTTGTAATACATGCCTGTATATTTGTGTTATAATCCATGTCTGCCTTTCATCCCTCTCAATTTGTTTAATAATTCATGCCTGTCTATTTGTATAATAATCCATGCCTGTCTATTTAATACACGCCTGTCTGTTTAATTCATTGCTGTCAATTTGTATAACAGTCAACCAATGTCTATTTAATTCATGCCTGTCTATTTCTATAATAATCCATGCCTGTCTATTTAATTCATGCTTGTCTATTTATATAATAATCCATGCCTGTCTATTTGTATAATAATCAATGCCTGTCTATTCTGTACTGTATGCCTGTCTATATGAATAATAATCGTTGCCTGTCTATTTAATACATGCCTGTCTGTTTAAATAATAATCCATGCATGTCTATTTAATTCATACCTGTCTATTTCTATCATAATCCATGCCTGTCTAATATTCCATGCCTGTCTATTTCTATAATAATACGAATCCATGCCTGTCTGTTTAATTAATTCCTGTCAATTTGTATAATAATCCATGCCTGTCTATTTAATACATGCCTGTCAATTTGTATAATAATCCATGCCTGTCTCTTTGAATATTAATATATTTCTGTCTATTTAATACATGCCTGTCAATTTGTAAAATAATACATGCCTGTCTATTTAATTCATGCTTGTCTATTTGAATAATAACCCATGATTGTCCATTTTGTAATATATGCCTGTCTAATGAATTCCTAGCAATTTGTATAATAATCCATACCTGTCCATTTTGTAATACATGCCTGTATATTTGTATTATAATCCATGCCTGCCTATTTATCCCTGTCAATTTGTATAATAATTCATGCCTGTCTATTTGTATAATAATCAATGCCTGTCTATTTAATACATGCCTGTCTTTTTAATTCATTGCTGTCAATTTGTATTCTAATCCCTGCCTGCCTATTCATTCCTTTCAATTTGTATAATAATTCATGCTTGTCTATTTGTCGAAAATTCCATGCCTGTCTATTTAATCCGTGCCTGTCTGTTATTCTAATTGACAGTAATGAATTAAACAATCAATCAATGTCTATTTAATTCATGACTGTCTATTTCTATAATAATCCATGCCTGTCTATATGAATAATAATCTATGCCTGCCTATTTAATCCATGCCTGTCTATTTGCATTTTATTCCATGCCTGCCAATTCATTCCTGTCAATTTGTATATTATTTCATGCCTGTCTATTTGTATAATAATCCATGCCTGTCTATTTAATCTGGGCCTGTCTGTTTAATTCATTACTGTCAGTTTGTATAACAATCAATGCTTGTCTATTTAATCCATGCCTGTCTATTCGAATAATAATCCATTCCTGTCTATTTAATACATACCTGTGTATTTAGTAATACATGCCTGTCTATTCAGTAATATATGCCTTTCTATTTGTATAATAATCCATGTCTGTCTATTTGTATAATAATACTAATACATGCCTGTCTATTTATATAATAATCCTTGCCTGTCTATTTAATTCATACCTGTCTATTTGAATAATGACCCATTCTTGTCTATTTCTATAATAATACATACTTGTCTATTTAATACATGCCTGTCTATTTGTATTATAATCCATGCCTGCCTTTTCATCCCTGTCAATTTGTATAATAATCCATGCCTGTCTATTTGTATAATAATCCATGCCTGTCTATTTAATACATGCCTGTCTGTTTAATTCATTGCTGTCAATTTGTATTATAATCCCTGCCTGCCTATTCATTCCTTTCGATTTGTATAATAATTCATGCTTGTCTATTTGTCTAATATTCCATGCCTGTCTATTTAATCCGTGCCTCTTTAATTCATTAATGTCAATTAGTATAACAATCAATCAATGTCTATTTAATTCATGCCTGTCTATTTCTATAATAAACCATGCCTGTCTATATGAATAATAATCTATGCCTGCCTATTTAATCCATGCCTGTCTATTTGCATTATAATCCTTGCCTGCCAATTCATTCCTTTCAATTTGTATATTAATTCATGCCTATTTGTATAATATTCCATGCCTGTCTGTTTAATTTATTACTGCCAATTTGTATAACAATCAAAGCCTGTTTATTTAATTCATGCCTGTCTATTTCTATAATAATCCACGCCTGTCTATTTCTATAGTAATACATGCCTGTCTATTTAATTCATGCCTGTCTATTTCTATAATAATCCATGCCTGTCTATTTCTATAATAATCCATGCCTGTCTATTTCTATAATAATCTATGCCTGTCTATTTAGTAATCCATGCCTGTCTATTTGTATAATAATTCATGCCTGTTTAGTTGTCTACTATTCCATGCCTGTCTGTTTAATTTATTACTGCCAATTTGTATAACAATCAAAGCCTGTTTTATTTACTCCATGCCTGTCTATTTGTATTATAATCCATTCCTATCTATTTAGTACATGCCTGTCTATTTGTATTATAATCCATGCCTGCCTATTTATCCCTGTCAATTTGTATAAAAATTCCTGTGTGTCTGTTTGTGTACTATTCCATGCCTGTCTGTTTAAGTCATTACTGTCAATTTGTATAACAATCAATGCTTGTCTATTAATCCATGCCTGTCTATTTAATTCATGCCTGTCATTTTCTATAATAATCCATACCTGTCTATTTAGTAATCCATGCCTGTCTATTTGTATTATAATCCATGCCTGCCTATTCATTCCTGTCAATTTGTATAATAATTCATGCCTGTCTATTGGTCTAATATTCCATGCTTGTCTATTTAATCCATGCCTGTCTGTTTAATCCGTGCCTGTCTGTTTATTTCATTACTGTCAATTTGTATAACAATAAATGCCTGTCTATTTGTATATTAATCCATGCCTGTCTATTTAATACATGCCTGTCTTTTTCTATAATAATCCATGCCTGTCTATTTAATACATGCCTGTCACTTTGTATAATAATCCGTACATTTTTATTTGTATAATAATCCATGCCTGTCTCTTTGAATAATAAAATATTCCTGTCTTTTTATTCATGCCTTTCTATTGGAATAATAACCTATGCCTGTCCAATTTGTAATATATGCCTGTCTATTTAATTAAATCCTGTCAATTTGAATAATTATCCATACCTGTCCATTTTGTAATACAGCCTGTATATTTGTATTATAATCCATGCCTGCCTATTCATCCCTGTCAATTTGTATAATAATTCATGCCTGTCTATTTGTATAATAATCCATGCCTGTCTATTTAATACATGCCTGTCCGTTTCTATTTGTATAATAATCCATGCCTGTCTCTTTGATGAATAATATATTCCTGTCTATTTAATACATGCCTGTCAATTTATAAAATAATAAAATAATCCATGCCTGTCTATTTAATACATGCCTGTCAGTTTGTATAATGATCCGTACCTTTCTATTTGTATAATAATCCATGCCTGTCTCTTTGAGTAATAATATTAATGAATATTAATAATATTCCTGTCTATTTAATACATGCCTGTCAATTTGTAAAATAATCCATTCCTGTCTATTTAATTCATACCTGTCTATTTGAATAATAACCCATGCCTGTCCATTTTGTAATATATGCCTGTCTATTTAATTAATTCCTATCAATTTGTATAATTATCATACCTGTCCATTTTCTAATACATGCCTGTTTATTTGTATTATAATCCATGCCTGCCTATTCATCCTTGTCAATTTGTATAATAATTCATGCCTGTCTATTTGTATAATAATCCATGCCTGTCTATTTAATCCATGCCTGTCTGTTTAATTCATTGCTGTCAATTTGTATTATAATCCATGCCTGCCTATTCATTCCTTTCAATTTGTATAATAATTCATGCTCGTCTATTTGTCTAATATTCCATGCCTGTCTATTTAATACACGCCTGTCTGTTTAATTCATTACTGTCAATTTGTATAACAGTCAATCAATGTCTATTTAATTCATGCCTGTCTATTTGTATAATAATCCATGCCTGTCTATTTAATTCATGCCTGTCTATTTATATAATAATCCATACCTGTCTATTTGTATAATAATACTAATCCATGCCTGTCTATTTAATTAATTTCTGTCAATTTGTATAATAATCATACCTGTGTATTTATTCACACATGCCTGTCTATTTGTATAATAATCAATGCCTGTCTATTCTGTACTACATGCCTGTCTATATGAATAATAATCAATGCCTGTCTATTTTATACATGCCTGTCTGTTTGTATAATAATCCATGCATGTCTATTTAATTCATACCTGTCTAAATCTATAATAATCTATGCCTGTCTAAAATTCCATGCCTGTCTATTTCTATAATAATACTAATCCATGCCTGTCTGTTTAATTAATTCCTGTCAATTTGTATAATAATCCATGCATGTCTATTTCATACATGTCAGTCAATTTGTATAATAATCCATGCCTGTCTCTTTGAATAATAATATATTCCTGTCTATTTAATACATGCCTGTCAATTTGTAAAACAATACATGCCTGTCTATTTAATTCATGCCTGTCTATTTGAATAATAACCCATGCCTGTCTAATACTTGCCTGTCTGTTTAATTCATTGCTGTCAATTTGTATTCTAATCCCTGCCTGCCTATTCATTCCTTTCAATTTGTATAATAATTCATGCCTGTCTATTTAATCCGTGCCTGTCTGTTATACTAATTGACAGTAATGAATTAAACAGACAGGCACGGATTAAATAGACAAGCATGAATCATTATACAAATTGAAAGGAATGAATAGGCAGGCAGGGATTAGAATACAAATTGACAGCAATTAATTAAACAGACAGGCATGTATTAAATAGACAGGCATGGGTTATTTTTCAAATAGACAAGCATGAATTAAATAGACAGGCATGTATTATTTTACAAATTGACAGGCATGTATTAAATAGATAGGAATATATTATTATTCAAAGAGACAGGCATGGATTATTATACAAATTGACAAGCATGTATTAAATAGACAGGCATGGATTATTATACAAATTGACAGGAATTAATTAAACAGACAGGCATGGATTACTATTTAAATAGAAAGGCATGGATTAGTATAGAAATAGACAGGTATGTATTAACTAGACAGGCATGGATTATTATTCAAATAGACAGCCATGGAATATTATACAAATAGACAGGCATGAATTAAATAGACAGGCATGGATTATTATAGAAAAAGACAGGCATGAATTAAATAGACATTGATTGATTGTTAAACTAATTGACAGTAATGAATTAAACAATCAATCAATGTCTATTTAATTCATGACTGTCTATTTCTATAATAATCCATGCCTGTCTATATGAATAATAATCTATGCCTGCCTATTTAATCCATGCCTGTCTATTTGCATTTTATTCCATGCCTGCCAATTCATTCCTGTCAATTTGTATATTATTTCATGCCTGTCTATTTGTATAATAATCCATGCCTGTCTATTTAATCTGGGCCTGTCTGTTTAATTCATTACTGTCAGTTTGTATAACAATCAATGCTTGTCTATTTAATCCATGCCTGTCTATTCGAATAATAATCCATTCCTGTCTATTTAATACATACCTGTGTATTTAGTAATACATGCCTGTCTATTCAGTAATATATGCCTTTCTATTTGTATAATAATCCATGTCTGTCTATTTGTATAATAATACTAATACATGCCTGTCTATTTATATAATCCTTGCCTGTCTATTTAATTCATACCTGTCTATTTGAATAATGACCCATTCTTGTCTATTTCTATAATAATACATACTTGTCTATTTAATACATGCCTGTCTATTTGTATTATAATCCATGCCTGCCTTTTCATCCCTGTCAATTTGTATAATAATCCATGCCTGTCTATTTGTATAATAATCCATGCCTGTCTATTTAATACATGCCTGTCTGTTTAATTCATTGCTGTCAATTTGTATTATAATCCCTGCCTGCCTATTCATTCCTTTCGATTTGTATAATAATTCATGCTTGTCTATTTGTCTAATATTCCATGCCTGTCTATTTAATCCGTGCCTCTTTAATTCATTAATGTCAATTAGTATAACAATCAATCAATGTCTATTTAATTCATGCCTGTCTATTTCTATAATAATCCACGCCTGTCTATTTCTATAGTAATACATGCCTGTCTATTTAATTCATGCCTGTCTATTTCTATAATAATCCTTGCCTGCCAATTCATTCCTTTCAATTTGTATATTAATTCATGCCTATTTGTATAATATTCCATGCCTGTCTGTTTAATTTATTACTGCCAATTTGTATAACAATCAAAGCCTGTTTATTTAATTCATGCCTGTCTATTTCTATAATAATCCACGCCTGTCTATTTCTATAGTAATACATGCCTGTCTATTTAATTCATGCCTGTCTATTTCTATAATAATCCATGCCTGTCTACTTCTATAATAATCCATGCCTGTCTATTTCTATAATAATCCATGCCTGTCTATTTCTATAATAATCTATGCCTGTCTATTTAGTAATCCATGCCTGTCTATTTGTATAATAATTCATGCCTGTTTAGTTGTCTACTATTCCATGCCTGTCTGTTTAATTTATTACTGCCAATTTGTATAACAATCAAAGCCTGTTTTATTTACTCCATGCCTGTCTATTTGTATTATAATCCATTCCTATCTATTTAGTACATGCCTGTCTATTTGTATTATAATCCATGCCTGCCTATTCCTTCCTGTCAATTTGTATAAAAATTCCTGTGTGTCTGTTTGTGTACTATTCCATGCCTGTCTGTTTAAGTCATTACTGTCAATTTGTATAACAATCAATGCTTGTCTATTTAATCCATGCCTGTCTATTTAATTCATGCCTGTCATTTTCTATAATAATCCATACCTGTCTATTTAGTAATCCATGCCTGTCTATTTGTATTATAATCCATACCTGCCTATTCATTCCTGTCAATTTGTATAATAATTCATGCCTGTCTATTGGTCTAATATTCCATGCTTGTCTATTTAATCCATGCCTGTCTGTTTAATCCGTGCCTGTCTGTTTATTTCATTACTGTCAATTTGTATAACAATAAATGCCTGTCTATTTGTATATTAATCCATGCCTGTCTATTTAATACATGCCTGTCTTTTTCTATAATAATCCATGCCTGTCTATTTAATCCATGCCTGTCACTTTGTATAATAATCCGTACATTTTTATTTGTATAATAATCCATGCCTGTCTCTTTGAATAATAAAATATTCCTGTCTTTTTATTCATGCCTTTCTATTGGAATAATAACCTATGCCTGTCCAATTTGTAATATATGCCTGTCTATTTAATTAAATCCTGTCAATTTGAATAATTATCCATACCTGTCCATTTTGTAATACAGCCTGTATATTTGTATTATAATCCATGCCTGCCTATTCATCCCTGTCAATTTGTATAATAATTCATGCCTGTCTATTTGTATAATAATCCATGCCTGTCTATTTAATACATGCCTGTCCGTTTCTATTTGTATAATAATCCATGCCTGTCTCTTTGATGAATAATATATTCCTGTCTATTTAATACATGCCTGTCAATTTATAAAATAATAAAATAATCCATGCCTGTCTATTAATACATGCCTGTCAGTTTGTATAATGATCCGTACCTTTCTATTTGTATAATAATCCATGCCTGTCTCTTTGAGTAATAATATTAAAGAATAATAATAATATTCCTGTCTATTTAATACATGCCTGTCAATTTGTAAAATAATCCATTCCTGTCTATTTAATTCATACCTGTCTATTTGAATAATAACCCATGCCTGTCCATTTTGTAATATATGCCTGTCTATTTAATTAATTCCTATCAATTTGTATAATTATCATACCTGTCCATTTTCTAATACATGCCTGTTTATTTGTATTATAATCCATGCCTGCCTATTCATCCTTGTCAATTTGTATAATAATTCATGCCTGTCTATTTGTATAATAATCCATGCCTGTCTATTTAATACATGCCTGTCTGTTTAATTCATTGCTGTCAATTTGTATTATAATCCATGCCTGCCTATTCATTCCTTTCAATTTGTATAATAATTCATGCTCGTCTATTTGTCTAATATTCCATGCCTGTCTATTTAATACACGCCTGTCTGTTTAATTCATTACTGTCAATTTGTATAACAGTCAATCAATGTCTATTTAATTCATGCCTGTCTATTTCTATAATAATCCATGCCTGTCTATTTAATTCATGCCTGTCTATTTATATAATAATCCATACATGTCTATTTGTATAATAATACTAATCCATGCCTGTCTATTTAATTAATTTCTGTCAATTTGTATAATAATCATACCTGTGTATTTATTCACACATGCCTGTCTATTTGTATAATAATCAATGCCTGTCTATTCTGTACTACATGCCTGTCTATATGAATAATAATCAATGCCTGTCTATTTAATACATGCCTGTCTGTTTGTATAATAATCCATGCATGTCTATTTAATTCATACCTGTCTAAATCTATAATAATCTATGCCTGTCTAAAATTCCATGCCTGTCTATTTCTATAATAATACTAATCCATGCCTGTCTGTTTAATTAATTCCTGTCAATTTGTATAATAATCCATGCATGTCTATTTCATACATGTCAGTCACAATTTGTATAATAATCCATGCCTGTCTCTTTGAATAATAATATATTCCTGTCTATTTAATACATGCCTGTCAATTTGTAAAACAATACATGCCTGTCTATTTAATTCATGCCTTTCTATTTGAATAATAGCCCATGCCTGTCTAATACTTGCCTGTCTGTTTAATTCATTGCTGTCAATTTGTATTCTAATCCCTGCCTGCCTATTCATTCCTTTCAATTTGTATAATAATTCATGCCTGTCTATTTAATCCGTGCCTGTCTGTTATACTAATTGACAGTAATGAATTAAACAGACAGGCATGGATTAAATAGACAAGCATGAATTATTATACAAATTGAAAGGAATGAATAGGCAGGCAGGGATTAGAATACAAATTGACAGCAATGAATTAAACAGACAGGCATGTATTAAATAGACAGGCATGGGTTATTTTTCAAATAGACAAGCATGAATTAAATAGACAGGCATGTATTATTTTACAAATTGACAGGCATGTATTAAATAGACAGGAATATATTATTATTCAAAGAGACAGGCATGGATTATTATACAAATTGACAGGAATTAATAAAACAGACAGGCATGGATTACTATTTAAATAGAAAGGCATGGATTAGTATAGAAATAGACAGGTATGTATTAACTAGACAGGCATGAATTATTATTCAAATAGACAGCCATGGAATATTATACAAATAGACAGGCATGAATTAAATAGACAGGCATGGATTATTATAGAAAAAGACAGGCATGAATTAAATAGACATTGATTGATTGTTAAACTAATTGACAGTAATGAATTAAACAATCAATCAATGTCTATTTAATTCATGCCTGTCTATTTCTATAATAATCCTTGCCTGTCTATTTAATTCATGCCTGTCTATTTCAATAATAATCCATGCCTGTCTATTTAATTCATGCCTGTCTATTTGTATAATATTCCATGGCTGTTTATTTGAATAATAATCCATGCCTGTCTATTTAATACATACCTGTCTATTTCTATACTAATCCATGCCTTTCTATTTAAATAGTAATCCATTCCTGTCTAATTAATACATACCTGTCTATTTAGTAATACATGCCTGTCTATTCAATAATACATGTCTGTCTATTTGTTTAATAATCCATGCCTGTCTATTTGTATAATAATACTAATCCATGCCTGTCTATTTGAATAATAACTCATGCTTGTCTATTTCTATAATAATCCATGCCTGTCTATTTAATACATACCTGTCTATTTCTATACTAATCCATGCCTTTCTATTTAAATAGTAATCCATTCCTGTCTAATTAATACATACCTGTCTATTTAGTAATACATGCCTGTCTATTCAATAATACATGTCTGTCTATTTGTTTAATAATCCATGCCTGTCTATTTGTATAATAATACTAATCCATGCCTGTCTATTTGAATAATAACTCATGCTTGTCTATTTCTATAATAATACATGCCTGTCTATTTAATACATACCTGTCTATTTGTATTAATATCCATGCCTGCCTATTCATTCCTTTCAATTTGAATAACAATTCATGCCTGTCTATTTGTCTAATATTCCATGCCTGTATTTTTAATACATTCCTGTCTATTTATATACTAATCCATGCCTGTCTATTTGAATATTAATCCATGCCTGACTATTTATTAATACATGCCTGTCTATTTGTATAATAATCCTTGCCTGTCTATTTAATTCATTCCTGACAATCCATGCCTGTCAATTCATGCCTGTCTATTTAGTAATCTATGCCTGTCTATTTGTATAATAATCCATGCCTGTTTATTTGTATAATAATCCATGCCTGTCTATTTTGTAATACATGCCTGTCTATATGAATAATAATCTATGCCTGCCTATTTAATCCATGCCTGTCTATTTGTATTATAATCCATGCCTGTCTATTTGTATGATAATAATCCATGCCAGTCTATTTGTCTCATAATAATCCATGCCTGTCTATTTAATTCATGCCTGTCTATTTAGTAATACATGCCTGTCTATTTGTATAATAATCTTTGCCTGTCTATGTAATTAATTCCTGTCAATGCATGCTTGTCTCTTTAGTAATCCATGCCTATTTGTATGATAATAATCCATGCCTGTTTATTTGTATAATAATCCATGCCTGTCTATTTTGTAATACACGCTTGTCTATATGAATAATAGTCTATGCCTGCCTATTTAATCCATGCCTGTCTATTTGTATTATAATCCATGCTTGTCTATTTGTATGATAATAATCCATGCCTGTCTATTTGTCTCATAATAATCCATGCCTGTCTATTTGTATAATTCATGCCTTTCTATTTGTATAATAATCCATGCCTTTCTATTTACTACATGCCTGTCTATTTACATAATAATCCATGCTCGTCTATTTGATAAATAATACATGCCTCTCTTTTTGAATAATAGTCAATGCCTGTCTATTTATATATTAATCCATGTTTAACGATTTGTGAAATAATCCGTGCATGTCTATTTAGTCACACATGCCTGTCTATTCACACATTCCTTACTATTTGGATAATAATCCATGCCTGTCTATTTGAATACTAATCCATGCCTTTTTTTTAATACTAATCCATGCCTGTCTATTTAATCCATGCCTGTCTTTTTGTTCAATAATCCTTGCATGTCTGTTTAGTAAAACATGTCTATTTGTGTAATAATCCATGTCTGTCTATATAATAATACATGCCTGTCTATTCATATAATAATCATTGCATGTCTATTTAATACTTGCCTTTCTATTTGTATAATAATCTATGTCTATCTGTTCACTAATATAAACCTGTCTTTTTGTATAATAATCCATACCTGTCTATTTAATAATCCATACCTGTCTATTATTCATACATACCTACCTGTCTATTTGTATAATAATCCATGCCTGTCTAATTAGTAATTAATGTCTATTTGTATAATATTGCATGCCTGTCTATATAATAATCCATGCCTGTCTATTTAGTAATACGTGTCTGTCTATTTCTATAATAATTCCTGCCTGTCTATTTGTATAATAATTAGGGGTCGAATGATTACCGGTACTACCGATAATCGAGCCAGTTATTGAAGATTTTTAAGGTTAACAGTATCGGCTGGTATATTACAGGTATACCAATAACCAGGGCTTTTGTGCACAGTGCACATTGGGCCCACTCTCTAATCATGTGAGGATCCAGAGGAGCATCATATCTGCGAGCCTCCTCAGCCAAAACAAAAATTAGCGAGAGGGGACTGAAAATATCCAGAATTTTATTTTAAGCCGAACGCAGGTCCTGTTCCAGATCCTTTCTAGGGTGTCTGTCTGACTTCCCCATGAAGGTCTTCAAATGTTGGGCAAACTCCGGGGTGAGAGCGACCTTGTTGGGGACCATAGGACGAGGACATTTCGCTCTGGCGCGGGACTCCTTGTCCAGGGGACAGCAGAGTCAGAAACATAGAAATTCCGCTAAATCTGCAGGCGGGGTCCATGCTGTGGAGTGTGGGTGGACGGTGGTTCTGGCTCTCCGCCTTGCATCCAGTGTTGGATGTTTCTATACCACCCCCCTCTAATCCTCATTGTGCTTACCTTTTGCCCCTTAACTTCACCCTCTCCACTTTTACTAACTTCTTGCATGAAAGGTGTGTGATTCAGTGAGTGAAACAGATGTGAAAGGTGTGTGAATGGTCAGTAACCTGGTTGGGGCCTTGACGTGGCGTTACTGCTCACATGGATGCCCCATGTGCCAATCCAACTGATTTGAGTGAATGGAAAATGTGTGGCGTGCATGTTGTGTGTTTGTGCAGCATTTTTGAGTCACTATACTGTTACCGGAATCCATTTTTGTTCTGTCGGGAGAAAGGTCGGCATGGTGCGGTCAATGACAGGCCGGACATGAGTCAATGGCAGGAAAAGCGTTCTTTATTATGATGTCAGACTCGAGCTGGAATGTATCGCAAAGCTCAAGTGAGTTCTCCAAGACAGAGATACAATTCTTATACATTGATTTGTAAAAAGGTACATCCCAGGTGCCCTCCCCTGGGCAAACATACTCTCCCATGGGCAAACGTGCCTTCCCCCCAATCTGGACACAAAGACATTCCGCAATTTGCCTTTTCTTATAGAATTAAGACATTTAGTTGATTTAGAAGCTAGCTAGATCCTGTCACTATCATCCCCCAGAGAGCCAGTTCCTCCCAAAACTGATAAGACTCCAGCTGGGCTGAGGGAATCCTTTGTTCTAACTATACCCAGGCCTGAGACTTTTATGGCCTTGGCAGGGCTAAATCAGTTCTTTTGGCACCTCTGTTTATTCAGGCCGGATTCCTCTTTTAATTGCTACACCAGAAAGTCTCAGGAATGATAGAATCTATAGAAAAGAAAAGACAGAGGTTCCTTGTCACACTATTAACCAAAAAATATATACAAAACCACTGGGAAGTTTCAGTGCTCCTTCCTTAGCAATTCACAAGTCCACAGTGCATAAAAAGAAAACTCCCTGTTGGTTAAAAAAGAGGAAATAATAGTGCACACTGTATGAAATGGGTTAATCATGCATTGGATGATTTAAAACTGCGCACCAGAGATAAAAACTTTAAAGCTTATCTGATCCGTGGTCTCCTGCTCAGTGTCATGTCAATTCTTTCTCCTCCTTGAAAGGCTTTTCAATGGATGGACACCCAATGATAAAATCAGGAACTGCAGCCCATGCTTAAATTTCTTGCTTTCTTTATTGTATAAAAAGCATCAAATGGAAGTTGAATTAAAACTAATATCTTCCAATATTCAACGCGTTTCGTCCCTTAGATATGACATGGGACTTCATCAGGAATATGAAACATAAAAACCTCTATCGGTTTAAATACCTTCAGAGTTACAACACATCAATTAAACACACTTGAAAAAAAACTGCAGTAAAAAATCTCTTTATTTTTAGATTTTTTAGGATATTTAAAGCACACTTGAAAAAAATCACAAACACCAGAACTCAATTAACAGCCAATGTGTTAACCCCTTAAGGACGGGAGTAATTTTACAAGTTTGGAACACTTTTGAACACTTCTAAAAGTAGAATTTCAGCTATTCGCTGTTCAGCCATAATTTACCTCTTACATATTAAGTGTACCCACCCTTATTATATATCATTTTGTTCAGGAGAAATAGGGCTTTCATTTTTCCATCAAAGATTTATATATAAAATATATTATAGTATGAAAAAAAACCTAAAAACTATGAGAAAAAAGGAAATTTTGCAATTTTCAAAGTTCTCCATTGTATTTTTAGTGTGAATGACATTGTACGCTTAGCATTAAATGAAATAAAATACATATATTTCTGGTCGGCAATGTCTTGCGAGTTCAACGGTACCCCCCATGTAGAGGTTTTAGGAGGTTTTGGAAAGTTACAGGGTCAAATATAGAGTTTGCCCATTTCACGTTTTACAACTTGAAATTTGCCAGATTGGTTTCCTGGCCCTATGTTGACTTTGAGAGGTTATGGCAGCCCAGGTATGAAAAGTACCCCAACATGTCATACCATTTTGAAAAGTAGACAACCCAGGCTATTCCAGATGGTGTACGTTTCATTTTTTTATACTAGCCACTAAGGCTGGGGTCAGACGAGCGCAGTGTTCACGTCCGTGATTGCGCCTAAAAGTACGTCCGTGATAGCATGACAGAAAGCCCATCGGAGCCTGACACACGAAGTACGACCGCACTGAACTGCGGACGCACAACGGCCGCGGCCCACGGACGCAAGGCAGGCAAGAACGTAGAACTCCTAGAACAGCTGCACAAAGTGCGCTGCGTCCGCAACGTCTGCATAGCTTTGTGTGTGAGTGATGGAACGTGGTCAGACGGACTGCATTTATACGTCCAGCATTTTTCACGGACAAAACGGTTTTGCTTTTTAACCCCTAAGGCTAGGGTCAGAGTGGGGCAGTCGGAACGCGCGTGCAGGCGCACTAAATCACGGCGGCAGTAGCAGCACATAACGGCCAATGACGGCCAATATACACAGTACGTGCGTACGAAAGTGCGCCGACACCACGCAACCAGCAAATGAACGCATTTTTATCAGAACGTGAAACCGCTGGTACTGACGTACAAAGTGCGCTGCGGCCGCATAGCAGCGTGTGTGCGTGATTAGGAGACGTCAGACGCTGCTAGTGTGCGGCCAACATAACGTTCAAACAGCCGGATTTCCCTAGACTTCTTTTTACCCCACCGTCATGAAATACGTCCAGAATTGCGCATCGTCTGACCACTTAAGCGTATTCCGTGAAAAAATGCGTGCGCACGCATCGACGTACATTTTGACGGTGGCTGCAGAAAATGCGCTCATCTGTCCCTAGCCTTAAGGGCCGCTGACGTACCCTGTACGTCCTGTCCTCGGGTCTCCCCTAGACCCGCGGACGTACAGGGTACGTCACCGGCGCCAAATCCCCCTCCCGCCCGATACTCACCTCCCTCGTCGGATCCCACGGCGATCTGGCAGGGAGGAAGCCTGCCCATGTGATTTACATGGGCAGGCGAGGCTGATGACGTCGCCACACTGCGTGGTGACGTCATCAGAAGGTGCCCCCATGTGTTTCAATGGAGGGGAGGGGGGGGGCTCCTTCGGAGCCCTCTATCTCCCCAACCATTGAAGCTAGGGAGATGCCGTTTGCACCGCTGGAGAGGGGAGAGCCTCCCCCTTCCAGCGGTGTATGGCATTAACCATTTCGCCGCCGGATCACCTTGCGGCGCCAATTGGCGCCAAAACGTGATTCAAACCTGGAGGGGGGCTGACATCTTGGATGTCAGCCAAGCCTCCAGGTCCCCCCCACCCACTGACAACCTCACCATATGTGTGAGGATGTCAGTGGGCCAGTTAACCCTCTAGCTGCCATGTAGAGATAAGGGGATCCTAAGGATCCCTTTATCTCCCGATCCATGGCAGCTAGATGGTCATATTTGCCATCATTTGAAAGGCCTGATTATGGCCTTTCAAATGATACCAAACATGACCAGGTTTGGTTTTAAAAAAAAATGTAAAAAAAAAAAAAAAAAATATTAAAGAAAATAAAAAAATGTTTTTTTTTTTTAAAGTTTTTTTTGTCTGGGGGAGTTTAATTAAATAGAACCTAGGCTGTCATCTAAAAATAATTAGCACAAAATGGTCAGAATGAGAGCAGCGCACATAGGTGAACTGGCTCAGCAGTGAAAGGGTTAAAAGGTAAAAACATGTAAAAATTGGGTATTTCTATTTTCGGGATAAAATTTGGAAACTATTTAGCCGGGGTCTTTATTGGTGGTTATAGCTTTAGGGGATTAAATTACGAAAAAGTGTGTTTTTACCATTTTTTTCATCATATTTCATATTTTTTTTTATATTAAATTATTGGATATGATGGAAATAATGGTATTTCTAGAAAGTCCATTTAATGGCGGGAAAAAGGGTGTATAATATGTGTGGGTTGAATAAACGAGTAAGAGGAAAATTTGATCTAAACACGAGCAGCGCAGAAACGTAAAAACAGCAGCGGTCACTAAAGGACGGATTTGTGTAAAACCGCCCGGTCACTAAGGGGTTAATTTATTTTCCCTCCTACATCCGTCAAAAAATAAACGTCAGTGAAAAAAACAGACTGTGTGACCACTACTGTGTCTTCCGTACTGACGTACGTCCGTGTGCAAGGACGTACAGTCCGTAGAAATCACGCTCGTCTGACCCTAGCCTTAGTCGCAAACTTGGTCTTCATGATTGTGTTTTGCATTTTTTACACAAAAACTGTTATTTTGCTGCTAATATCCTGCTCAGTCAACCTTTTACTGGACTACAACATTGATATTTGTGGTCGGCAATGTGTTACGAGATCAACGGTACCCTCCATTTAGCATTTTTAATTTGCTTTTTGGAAAGTTACACGATCAAATGTAGAGTTTGCCAGATTGGTTTTCTGGGCCTAGGTTGAATTTGAGAGGGTATGGCAGCCCAGATATGAAAAGTACCCCATCATGGCATATCATTTTGAGAAGAAGACAACCCAGAGTGTTGAAAATGGGGTATGTCCAGTTTTGTATAGTAGCCACTTGGTCACAAACCCTGGCCACACTTAGTTTTCATGATTGTGTTTTGCATTTGTTTTACACGAAAACTGTTATTTTGCTGCTAATATCCTGCTCAGTCAACCTTTTACTGGCCTATAACATTGATATTTGTGTTCGGCAATGTGTTACGAATTCAACGGTACCCCACATGTAGCATTTTTATTTAGTTTTTTGGTAATTTAACAAGTGATTTTCAGGATTTATGTCGACTTTGAGAGAACATGGCACGCCAAGAAAGAATATTGCTCCAAAGATGACGTGCCAATGATTCTAAATTAGTATTTTGAGTTGTTTGGTGCAGCCACTTTAGAATAGCTGGGCTTAACGTAAACAGGGACAGGCCAAATTCAGGGGATTCCAGAAGTCATAGTAGTCGTTATAACAAGCCAATGAGTCGGTACAGGCAGCAAACAAAGAGTAGTCGGTATAACAAGCCAATGAGTCGGTACAGGCAGCAAACAAAGAGTAGTCGGTATAACAAGCCAATGAGTCGGTACAGGCAGCAAACAAAGAGTAGTCGGTATAACAAGCCAATGAGTTGGTACAGGCAGCAAAGGGTAATCGGGACAAAGCAGAAAAGGGGATTTAGTAATTTAGCTCGGTATGATAAATTTTGAAGCACTCGGTTATGCAGAGGCCAGGTAGAGATGGGCAGGTAGGGCAATAATAACTAGAATCCTTTCGGATTCCTTTCTTGCGGCAGACACCACACTTTTTCTGGGGGGACTTTTTACAGCGGGTGGGAGGGACTCGGGAAGGAAAGTGTCTGCCGCTTAATCTTTGGAGATCTCCTGATTCCAAAGCGGATGTAACGGGGGCCGGGGTTAGGATAAGTTGGGATATGATCTCAAGCATGAATTCTAGGAAGGGATATGGCTTTTGTACTGCTGCCTGCTTGTAGAGCACGTACGCATTGAAAATTGCTATCTCGGTCAAATAGATGGCAATCTTCTTGTACCATGCCCTAGTCTTTCGGTTCACCAGATAAGGCTGTATACATTGATCAGCCAAGTCTACTCCCCCCATAAACTTGCTGTAATCTACAATGCACTTCGGCTTTTCCAGTGGCTCAGTCCTCCCTCTCACAGGCACTGGCACTGTACTTTCGTCATGCACTGTAGATAACATGTATACATCCTTCTTATCGGTGAACCGAAGGGCTAGCACTTCTTCCTGACGTAGAGATGAAGATGAGCCTCTACTTCTTTTGCCTGCTGTCAGGATTTGGGGAAAACCTCTGCGATTCTTCTGCACTGTGCCACACGCAAGGGTCTCAAAACAATATAAATTTTAAATAGGTCGATACTGGTGTAATAGTTATCGACCCATAAATGATAGCCCTTGTTGAATAGGGGATAGACCAGATCCCACACAATTTTTCCACTGGTGCCAATACAATCGGGGCATCCTGGGGGGTCAAGGTGGCTATCTTTCCCTTCGTATATTCTAAACGCCCAGGTGTAGCCTGTTGTGGACTCACACAATTTATAAAATTTGACGCCATACCGGGATCGCTTGCTTGGGATATACTGCTTGAAGAGCAGTCTGCCTTTGAATTTCATAAGGGACTCGTCTACAGATATATTTTGGTCGGGAACATAATTATCGGTGAATTTGGAAGACATAAGACTGATAAGGGGCCGAATTTTATAGAGGCGGTCATGCATTGGTCATTTCTTGGTGGGCACAGTGCGTTGTCATTAAAATGGAGGAATCGCATGAGATTTTCGTATCTCTCCCTCTTCATAACCCTTGGGAATAGTGGGGTAGCCAGGATGGGGTTTTTGTGCCAGTAAGACCGGATACTTGGCTTCTTCACTATTCCCATTACGAGGGTTAGAGCCCAATTTTTTTTAACTCTATCACATCCGTTGGGTGCCACTTGTTACGTCTGTGGCGATGTGAATCCGGATGCGCATCAAGATACTGGTTGGCAAACAGGTTGGTTTGCTCAACCACCATCTCGAATACGTCGTCCGACATAAAGAGATTAAAAAAGCTCACTGGCTCACAGTCCTCTACCCTTACTGTGATGCCAGGAGTCGCTATAAATGGGGGTATTTCTGGGGCAGCCATATTTGGGGGTACCCAATTGCTCTCGCGCCTCCCAGTAGATGGTGGGGGGTCACCATCACTGGAGGGTTCACTAAGAGGCTCTATATCAGAGGCTGTGAGGGTGTCACTGTCGGCGAGAGCGTCACTCTCAGAGGCGGCCAGGATCTCATATGCCTCTTCTGGGGAATAAAAGCGGGAGGACATTTTTATGGGGATCTTGTTATAACTAAATTAAATGGGAGGTCGGGGAACTGATGGGGTCAAGTACACAAAATATTAGAACACCTAAACTAAGCCCTTCCGGTCCTTGTAGTGGCCGGTACTTCTATCTATCTATCTAGACAAGGTAAAAATATTCCAAGGGGGGTCGTATGCCAATGCGGGTAGTCAGGAATGCCACGGGGTTGTATGCCAATGCGGGTAGTCAGAAATGCCAAGGGTCATATGCCAATGCGGGTAGTCAGAAATGCCAAGGGTCGTATGCCAATGCAGGTAGTCAGAAATGCCAGGGGTCGTATGCCAATGCGGGTAGTCAGAAATGCCAGGGGTCGTATGCCAATGCGGGTAGTCAGAAATGCCAGGGGTCGTATGCCAATGCGGGTAGTCAGAAATGCCAAAGGGTCATATGCCAATGCGGGTTCTCAATCGGGGGTACACTGCCAATCAGGGGTACACTGCAGGCCAGGGGGTACAGTGCCTGGGTTTTTTTTCAGTCAGGTTTTTTTTCAGTTATTTTTTTTCAGCCAGGGGGTACAGTGCCAGCCAGGAGAGTACAGTGCCAGCCAGGAGGTACTGTACCTGTTTTTTTTTCTTTTTTTTTTTCAGCCAGGGGGTACTGTGCCTGGGTTTTTTTTTTTTCAGCCAGGGGGTACTGTGCCTGGGTTTTTTTTTTCAGCCAGGGGGTACAGTGCCAGTAGGTGCCTGGGGGTACAGTGCCAGTAGGTACAGTGCCAGTAGGTGCCTGGGGGGTACAGTGCCTGGGGGATACAGTGCCTGGGGGGGTACAGTGCCAGGTGGGGTACAGTGCCAGTGGGGGTACAGTGGCAGGTGGGGTACACTGCCAGGTGGGATACAGTGCCAGTGGGGTACACTGCCAGGTGGGGTACACTGCCAGGTGGGGTACACTGCCAGTGGGGGTACACTGCCAGGTGGGGTACACTGCCAGATGGGGTACACTGCCAGGTGGGGTACAGTGCCAGGTGGGGTACACTGCCAGGTGGGGTACACTGCCAGATGGGGTACAGTGCCTGGGTGGGGTACAGTGCCAGTGGGGGTACAGTGCCTTGGTGGGGTACAGTGCCAGTGGGGGTACAGTGCCAGATGGGGTACACTGCCAGATGGGGTACAGTGCCTGGGTGGGGTACAGTGCCTGGGTGGGTACAGTGCCTGGGGTTTGGGGTTTTCGGTTTTTTTTTTTATCCTGCTCCGTTCTCTGCCTCTCTCTCTCTCTCTGCTCCTCAGATTGCAATGAGGAGCAGGAGAAAGGGGCAGAGACAATGTCTCAGCCAATGCAACAATCATTGGCTGAGACATTCTGACAGTTGCAGAGGTGACAGCTTGTCACCGCTGCAACTGTCAAATCCAAGCGCCGGATTGGCTGCTTGGATTTTTCCACGAGGGAAACGGCCCGCCTCCCTTCCCACAATGCCGATCGCCAGCTGGGAGGGTCTGCCCGGGTGTCAGGCAGACCCCCAGCCAGCGATCGGCATTGTGGGAAGGGAGGAGGGCCGATTTTCGGTGAGCAGAGCCACCAAACGCTGCGGGGCGTACCATGCCGTCCTGCGGCATTAAAGCCCACGTGGTGCAGGACGGCATGGTACGCCCTGCGTCCTTAAGGGGTTAATAACTCTTCGTATGGACCTTCCTTCTATCCGCAGTTTTCTAAATCCTCCACAGATGAGCTCTTCTTCCATCAGTTGTCGCATCATCCAACTGCGACTTCCAGTCTTTTACTCCCAGTTTGCAATGCATGCATGGAGTTGTAGTCTTTTTGCTCTTAATCGCCGCATCTTCTGAGAATGTAAACCAATTCTCTTCGTGGGGTATTTAGTGGAAAAACGTCCTTAACTCGGGAGTCCATATGAAATACAGAGAATCATAAACGAATCTGCAGTTTCCTCCTTCGCTTTGGAAACAACAAAAAACAGTATTAAAACCCAAAAAAGATAATAAGCTAATATATGGAGATGGTGTGCAAAAACTGCTCCTACAGCTATACTTTCAATAAACCAATGGTACAGGGAACTAAAATAGGCCACATTAAGTATATATCAGGAGAAACTAGACACCCAGATGAATCAAATGAGGGGTTACTTAAAAATGTATCATAAAAATGTTGCGTGCAACAACTTGTGGAATTTACAGTTTCGTTTTGTATTTTTCAGCAAAATGTCAAATTGTGCACTCAGAAAATAAGTAGCCCCTCGTTTGATTCATCTGGGTGTCTACTTTATCCAGATATATACTTTATGTGGCCTGTTTTATTTCTTTGTTGAGCTAGAGCCATTTAACCCCTTAAAGGGACATGCATGCTTTGCTAGTGTGCTTTTTAAAACATGCAATGCCTTTTGAATGAGTCAGTAGTGTCATTCAGCAGACATAAAAAGCAAGTAAATATGATATTTTTTCATATTTACCGCTTTTGTTTCTCGGCGTTTTCCACGCCCACCTCAGGAGGCAGTTTGAGCTAACCAATCAGTGCCTCTACCTAGGGAGAGCTAAAAAATGCACTGAGCGTGTGCGACTGATTTGCTCCTCCTCCATCCTGCACTGTGAGCTGAGGGGAGGGCGGGGCTGAACGTTCACCCCCAGCTACTGCAGAGACAGGGAAGCAAAGAAATCCATACACAGGGAGAAAAAGAGACAGCAGAGAGAGGGACAAGAAAGAAAAGCACAGACACAACAAGAAACGGTAAAGAGCGAAAGACAGCAAGATAAAGCAGAGTGAGCACAAGAAACGGTAAAGAGAGAAAGACAGCCAGATAAAGCAGAGAGAGCACAAGAAAAGGTGCGGTGAGCCAGAGAGAGAGCGCAAAAAACAAGAGACAGGCAGCACAAGAAAGAGAGAGGGAGTGACTGTGTGAGACAGTGAGTGTGTAAATCTTGAAAGAGCGCAAGTGAGTCTGTGAGCGAGTCAGCGTGAGTGTGTGAGCGAGTCAGCATGAGTGCGTGAGCGAGTCAGCGTGAGTGCGTGAGCGAGTCAGCGGGTGAGTGCGAGCGAGTCAGCGGGTGAGTGTGTTTTGCTTTCACAGTTGCAGAGATGCTAATATTCAGTCTGAGGTCCTGAGCTGCACAGCTTGCGTTAGTTCATACAGTCACATGTATTTAAAATGCGCTAGCAAGTTCCGTAGCGCTGTACAATGGGCGAGACAGAATAACAAATGTCCATACAAGTTAAACACACAGAACGGTAGGAGAGAGGACCCTGCCCAAGAGCTTACAATCTAAGAGGAGATGGATGACACGCTAGGTGAAGGTAATAGCTGATTATGTGAAATAGTGGGGTGCATGGGGGGCTGTGGGCAAGATGGAGCACGAAATGTAGTTCATGTGAAACTTTGATGGGTGGAGGCAGGGAATATCCTAGAAGTATGAGGTGAAGAAACACCCCTAGGTGAGGGGCGTCACCGGAGAAGATGAAATGACAGAATTTAAAGCAAGAAAATAAACATTTCTTTTACACTTTTAAAACTTTTATTGATTTATTCTAATTTGTCTATAGGTATAAAAATGTATAAAAATACGCGAGTGTGGGCCCCCTGGACTCAAGGGCCCGGGTGCGGTCGCACCCTCTGCACCCCTGGTAGTTACGCCCCTGCTACCATTGTCTCCTCTGTACCAGACCATCTGCTTTCCATAGACTTGCTTGCTCTCCTCCAGCCCATTGACCCACGGCTTGCCAAAGACCACGCTATTGGATTTTCCTCTGGATACCTTTGCCCGTGCACAGACTCCTGCTGTTCCAAGTTTCCTGCTGTGCCAAGTTTCCTGCTGTGCCAAAAGACCTACCTTCCCGTCCCATCTGTATGGTGTCTTGTGTAAGTGTTCCTCTTGTATCAGAGTCCAGTATTTCCCCTGTGTTTTGTCTCTAGTATCCAGCCCACAGTACCAGCTAGCCCTGTTCCTGCATTGCCCCTCGTTATTCCTGCTGTGTGTTTATATAAAATAACCCCCCCCCCGGTTTATGCACCATATCTTGGCTTCCTCATGTATATCACCGCATCCTAGGCTAGTACCCTTGCCTCCCCGTGACAAGTACTTTTTAACCAAATCAACATTTTGGGGATTGATGAAATGGTAAATCGGTTGAGGATTTTAGGTAAAAATAGTTGGAAATGAGATTAGTTCCATCAGCTGGACTCATTTAGCCTCACATTTAGCGCCTAATCTGTTTCCAGTAGAAAGGAAGATATGAATTATTGTGAATTATAGTGAAAGTAAGTATATAACCCAGCATACAGATATAAGGAACCATGGACAATACAGATAACCCGTGCTGGAGCCGGTCCTTAAATGGCCAGGTATCAAAAAGGATAACACAAAGAATAACCAGATACAGAAGCATTGATCTGGGACAGGAGAGTTACACAAAGGATGCCATCAGGAACCCTCTGGGGAGTTTCCTGATAACCTGGTAGGTCATTATAAGGCCGCATGGAGGACCGTTACAAGTTACAACCATGAGTACATAGACTGCCAAGGGTTTGGCAGAGGCCTGGTCTGAAAGCACAAGGCCCCTGAACATATCATAGGCTGTCACCCCTCTGATGGCAGCCCTGGGTACACATAAATGTATAAACAAGCAGAGGTGGGTAACACGTTGCCATGTTATCAGAAAACCACAGTCAGAGACCGGAGACATCAGGATCAGGCATTATATAAAGCCAGAAGTAAAAATTCAAGGAGATCAAATCAAGAAATATATCAGGAACGCTCTGAGAGGTAACCAAAAACACAAATGAGCAAGGGCTAGGAGGTGTAGAAGTCTTTATAAACCCTGACTGAGAACCTTATTGGCCAGAGTGTGAGAGGGGCGGACTAGGAACACCATTGGCCAAGGGAAGAAAGGGGAGGGACCCCTGGGTCCTGTCATTATCAGACAGAACAGCAAGAATGACGTATATAAAATTATGATGGAGCCCCTACACATAAAAAGCAGATTTTAGCATGGATTGATGGCAACAGGACCATTGTGGTATAGGAGGACACACTCCTTTGTGAGACAGACAGCTCCCTTATCAGGGTCTCCATATACATCTCAATATTGTCTGATACTGTAAAAAAAATGACATCAGGAACATACGGTACAGTATAACTATATTGATGCTCCACCAGAACATCTGCAAAACAGAAGCCTCTCTGGTCAGAGATGGGAGACCTGAGAAGGTGCAGAGAGCTGCATGATGATATCCCTGTGGTTTTGATTACATACAATTATACATTAAAAATAGCAAGTTGAGTTGCATGTTATGTAGACAGTTAAATGTGTGTTTATTAAAATGATGTTGGAGAGTATTTTGGGTTTTATAATTAAAATGTCACGTCTACAAAAATTTACATTTCAAATGCCAAGCTTTACTTGAGGAACACTAAAGCACTGCCGTAATATCAGAGCAACGTCGCTGCAATGTTATTTCCGAGATCGCTGTTAGAGTTGGGCGGCAGTTACGTTTGGAGGCTTTTTGCTTTGAAAGTCCAAGGACTACAAATCTTTTAATCTTCATATACTAACAAAATGCCATTATAAACTGTGTCGTGATGACCCTATATTGCTGCCAAAATGTTAAAGTTGAGCTATGATGTCACTGACTCTTCTGAGGTTAAGATGTCAATGTCCGAAAATCATGACACATACAGAATAATAACCACTAATACCAGGGGTCTAATCCTAAAAATATATGTGCTGGAAGACTTCAAGATTTCGCTCTTCATTTAACCATTGATATGTTGCACTTAACACATTTGTTATCGAAGTTTAAGCATAAAGGGCCCTATTACGATCTTCGCGTTAAAACGCTCGCACAACGCGTGAATTTTTGCGCCCAGCGTTAAACGTTAACACGCCTAAATCAAAACTGGAATTACAATCCTCGAGCATTTTTTCATCCGTCGAGCAATAACGCACATTAAACGGACGCGCAAAATGCGCGCGCAGCAATGTTGCGCGCAGAAATCAGTGTGCGGACTGTTTTTTTCATGCGATTCAGCCAATCAGAATTAAGAACCACAAATACCTCACGTTAAGTTTTTCCGCCTGTCAAAGTCAATCTGCGCATATATGCTACATCAATAAAAAAAGCACACACAACTTCTCCATTTTATTGTTTGGGTATGTGTAGAATGTGTAACTATACTATGCTGCGTATTTTTTTTTGGGCTGGTGTATTTGGTTTCGGCAGGTTGATAGAATTTACCATTAACACCAGCTTTTAGGAGTTGCTAAAATTATGCGCACAAAGGCTGTGCGTTACAAACTGCGCATACATTGTAGTACCAGCGCACAAACGCATTTGCGCTCACAATGTTAAGTATAGGATGCGCGCAGTACATTACGCTTGCAAAGGGTTTGTGCAGGTTCACCCGCGGTAGACGATAACACGCGTTTGCTGCGCTGACATTGTAATACGACGTTCAGCGCAAAGGGTTTTACACCTCGCGTTAATGCGTTTTTGCGCCGGCGCAGACGTTTGCGCGAAGATTGTAATAGGGCCCAAAGATAGGCTGGCTTTAGGGAATTCTTATGATAATTAGAATAAATATCATACATATTTGGTGCCTTAGTAATAAACCATGTGACTAAAACCTAATAATAGCTTCTCTGTGTCAGGACCAAAAGGGAACTCTGTTACATCTTAGAAAAAAGTGGAGGAACTGCGTTCCCACTAGTTCCTACTCGACTTGACCGATGACTGAAACCAAGTAGGATGAGTGGAAAGAATAGACAAGAAAAAGGGGAAGGAAAGGGAAATTAGATGAAAGAAAATTAAAATAGAATGGATGGTAAGCAAAGGGAAAATAATGACAGAATGGATAAGCACAGAACAGGTAAAGCAGGAAGGATGAAAAGCAACGGAATAGAGGAAAGAAGAGAGAAAGTGAAAAGAAGGAAAAGGAAGGGAAAATAAATATAAGAGGAAAGGAAGAGAATGAAAAGGAGAGAAAGAACAAGACATAAAATAGTGCTGGGAAATGAAGAAGAAAGGAAAGAAAAGGAGAAGGATAGGTGAAGGAATAAGGAAAATAAAAGAATAAGGGAAAATAGAGAAAGATGTTCTCCTAGATAGGTTTTACGCTTTATACAGGGTTATTCAAAGAGATTCGAAAAGTCACCACACGTTCGGTGACTTTTCGTTCTCTTCAATTCGGTTCCTTTTGCCATTTCAGTGACCCTGCGGTGTATTCAGCAAACACCACAGGGTCACCGAATTGCAGGGAAAAGCTGCCGCAAACCCGACGAAAACGAACCGCAAAACCCAGCGAATGCACGCCGAAAACCCTCAAAAACATCTGGATTAACCTGCCGAAAACCATGGAAAAACCCAAGCAGGAGCCGATCACACGCAGCGCAGCCGCCGGAAAAAGCCGAGAAAGCCGAGACCGCAGACAGAGTGAAGTGAATAAATTAGGAAAACAGTTTGTATGAATGATTGAAAAGTGAAACGCTGTTTGCAAAGAAACTACTGAGCGAAAATGTCTGAAATTTACATATGAGGTCCAGGGAATGATAATAAAGAGGGCTGTTACAGAAAAAATAAGTAAACATAAAAAAAAAAAATCTGACTTTTAAAAAAAAAAAAAAAAAATTCTGAAAAATGCTTAAAATATCCTAAAAGATCTATAAATAAAGAGACTCTTTACTGCAGAATTTTATAATGAACAGTTTATTAGATATTGAATTAAAACGGGAAGATTTTTAACATTGAAGCCTATGGGATTCTCCTGAATAAACCACCGAATGGCAGGGCATTAGGGGAACCTTTCACTGCTGGTTTGTGTTCTCTGAATAGACGAAGCAGTGCTTTTTCATGGAGATTTCACTGCCCTCGAACAGGCACCGAACAGGCACCGTATGTGCAGGCAATTCGCCAGGATTTGGCGTATTGCCTGCTCTCTGGATAGACGAATGGCCAGGAAAGGTAACCGAACGCTGATTTTTAGCGTTCGGTTACCTTTCTCAAGCAATTCGGATCTCTTTGGATAACCCTGATAGTATCTTATTTCCCACATTTGAAAACAATGTACTTTAGAGGAGTTAGACTGGGGAAATTCATTGCCAGGGGTCAAGTCCTATAAAAATAAGTGCAGGAACTCTAAGGTTTCTTTCCCCCTCCCCCAATTGTCTGTCATCTCTCACTTAACTTACCACCCGCAGTCTAATTTGATATTAATGTGCTTACGTATATGCAGGGGTTTATTGAAAATGCACAATAAATATTATTTATTAAGTCTTAACATGAAAACCTATGATCGAACACCTAAATAATAGCTTCACAGTGTGTGGGGCAAATGGGAACTCAGTTCTCCCTAATAAAATAGTGGAGGAACAGCAATCATGCTTTCCTGCTCGGCTTGACCTCTGAAATTGCCCCACTGAAAACATAAGGCAGCAACAACTCTCCGTTTGTTTGGAAGACAGAGAGGTACAAAGAGTTTGGATTGTGCAACTGATGGTCTCTATTCTGATTAACCCCTTCTCTCCTGAGATTGAGGTAACTTGGATCTTCAACGGCTCCATCAGCAGCCGATATAGAGCTATGTCAACCCTTTGCTGTGCAGGACAAAAGCAAATGAAGTTTCTTTGTTGCAAATAAATTTCATTTGCAAGTTAGGCCCTAGAATGTTGCCCAATCACTTTAGCACCTCGGGCATGACAGACAAGGTGCTAACACAGTTTGAACAGCCGGGATTCTATGTCTAAGACACGGATCCCAAGTTGATTTTGCCCAGAACCCAAGCTGCAGTAGCCATTTTTGGCCACCAGCTGGCGACATCTGCCTGTCAAATAGGGCTACTACAGTAAACTTACATTGGGAATTTCCCCAATTTTTTTTAACTGTATAATTAATGAAAATGAATTTTCCAAAAACCCACTGGTTCCTTATATTGGTTTTCTGGAAAATAACTTGGTAGTGAAGGGGTTAAAGAACAATTCAAAGCTGCATTCCAACCTTGTGTTATATTTGTTGTTTTTTGTTTCTCTTTAAACTGCACAGGATGTCAAAAAAATTCTACAAGCGTCCGTTAATTGTTGCAATTAGCGTTATCATTTGAAACGAGACTAAAAACGGATTTTGCCGATCGGAGAAACACAAAACAAATTGAAATTTTCTCAAATGTCCAAGAACCAAGAAACATGTTTCAGATATATAATGAAACCTCAGATAGAAGCATCACGCCTTAATTAAAGAAATAATTAAAGCTGTGTTGTATGAGTGTGCGGATCAATGTGCAAATTGGTATTCAGATTATTTAGAAGACCAAGTACTAAATCCACTTAACCTCAACAGTCATTGACCTTAATGCTGTCGTTTATATTTGAAGCCATCCAATTTAGTTCATTTGTAAACGAAGGAAACGATCCAAGCTTTTAAGGTGATCATGAATTAGTTTTGTGTAAAAAAAATAAATCAAAAACAACAACTTTTATTTGAGTTATTTACTTCCAGTCATCCAGTTTATCCAATCCGGCAAACGAGGCTTCCATTTCTAGGTAAACGATCGAAGTTCGATTTTACAACCAGTTTGCAGCACTAGTTTCCCTGTGGCGAAACGATTTGTGTTATTTACTTAATGAAGCCTTACAATCGTGTTATTAGTGTAAGTGAGAGAAATAATGCAGTCAGCACAGTTTGAACTCGTAAATGTGAAATGCAATCACCTCTACTGGTTTCCGTGTCCGACGTGTTGACCGTGGAAACACATGGACACTGGAGTCGCTAAATGATGGCCAATGCCACTTACGTATTTATTTACACAGCTAAACTAATGAGTCTCTAACTCTAGAAGAGCTGAGCACAGACCATGAGACGGTGATCCATAAGAAAGCCAAAGAGAAGGCCAACAAAATAAGGGATGCAACACTTAGGAGAACTTTCCTGGCAACACAACACTAGGGTATGGAGCAAGGAGGTTACCTTTCTCTAACTCCCTTCATACAGTGTTGTATCACTACAGACATTTTGGAAACCAATCCAGTTTTAAAACCCCCACCTCCTAAATAACACCAGAGAAACATGTCCTGCAAAAGTACTTTAAATCATAAACTTGCATTGTGGGCTTACACTAGGTAACATTCGCATAGAAGCATGGACCACGGCCACATCTGAAGCTTCAAAAATTTGAGTAGTTTCATAAAGTGCACCTGTCATACTTACCTGTTGAATGCTGCCATTTTGGTAATAGCCTTTGGCACAGCGATCTGAGCTCCAACCAGGACTGATGATATTTACCTGTCCAGTGAGATCAGAAGAACAAGCCTATAGGAGAGAGGCAATGGCTGCCATTTTGGTAGTATCCTTGGCACTGCAATCTGAAGTCCAACCAGGGCTCACGAGGCCTACCTGTCAGGAGAGATTAAAAGAGCTGAGCTATAGGAGAGAGGCTATGGAGTGATCTCTTTTAGTGGTCCAGTTGTTATCGTAAATTCAATTTTTTATTGCATTATTTCTTAAAGCCAGGAGAATGCAAGTTGTATTTCTAAATTAAGACTGGGTTAAACAAATCAGCATACAACATTACGATAAACCATATTCTCTTTCCATGCATAACTCTATCGGCTGAGAAGTCTGCTTAAGAAAACCTCAGTCTTTTTAGACAATGTTCTTCGTATGGATTCGCCTCTCTCGGATACCAGATTCCTGTCTCGAGAAGCAATCACCAAATACATACAGGGTTATTCAAATAAAATCGAAAAGTCACGGCGCGTTCGGTGACTTTTCGTTCTCTTCAATTCGGTATGATTTGGCGATCCCATTTCAGCGGCCCTGCGGTGTATTCAGCAAGCACCACAGGGCCGTCTTAGTGCATGGAAAAGCCGCCGCAAACCCGTTGAAAACTCATCGCAAAAACTGGCGAACGCACACCGAAACCTGCAAAAACATCTGGATTAACCCCGCCGAACACGCCGGAGAAACCTGAGCAGGAGCTGATCACAGCGCAGAGCAGCCGCCGGAAAAACCCGACACCGCAGACGAATGAAGTGAAAATAAAAAACAGTACGCTTAAATGTTTGAAAAGTGAAACGCTGTTGTTTGCAAAGATTTACAGAGCGAAAATGTCTGAACTTACCGTGGACACATGAACATCAAGGCTTTTGGAGATACTTTTGTAACCCTTTCCAGCTTCACGCAAGTCAACAATTCTTGATCGTAGGTCTTCCGAGAGCTCTTTTCTGCGAGGCATGGTTCACATCAGGCAGTGCTTCTTGAAACCAGTAAACCCAAAACTGGTGTGTGTTTTTAAAGGGCAGGACAGCTTTCAGCAACACATCCAATAATATCACACTGATTGGACTCAAAGTTGGCTCACTCCTGGCTCCAATTAGCTCGTGGAGAAGTCATTAGGCTAGGGGTTCACATACTTTTTCCACCCTGCACTGTGAATGTTTACATGTTCTGTTCAATAAACACATGAAAACATATACTGTTTGTGTTGTATTATTTTAAGCAGACTGTGTTTTTCAAATTGTTGTGACTTAGATGAAGATCAGAGCACATTTTATGACCAATTCATGCAAAACTCCACGTAATCCCAAAGGGTTCACATACTTTTTCTTGCCACTGTACATGCACTAACGATAGATGTTCTCGGCACAACAGCCTCTGCACTGGAGTCATGTGCTAGATAGAACTTCCAAGATATGTGGTTGACTTCAATATTTATTACATGGTTTATCCTAGATCTAGAAAGTACCATGATTTTTATAGCATCAGCATAAAATGGTTATATTTATCTATTTGAATAATTGATGACCTTGTGCCTCTTCTATCCACTGGAGGTTATTACTCTACCCACTAGGGGTTATCCAAAAATACCTCGAGTACAGGGATCTGAAATCCTGGCCCCACAGGTGTTTCTGAATTACACCAACCATGAAAATCAGGCCCATTATTGAATTCAAAGAATTGTGAAAATTGGAGGCAATAAACATCTAGGGGGCCGGAGTTTGAGATCCTTGCTCTAGTTGCATCGAAGTTCACCACAGTTGCAAACAACGGAAAAAAAATCACTGTCGTTGCAAATACAGCGAGCTTCAGCCATCCAAAGGGGCAACATTCAACAATGGAATCAAAAGCTGCTGCAAACAACGGTGTACAATGATGAACAATGGCGCCACTCATCTTCCAGAAAATGAGGAAACTATGGCCATTCTCCATTCAGCGCTGTTTTACCATTGTTGTAACACCTGTTACCGGATTCAAAGAGATCCGAATGGCTGGAGAAAGGTAACCGAACACTGAAAATCAGCGTTCGGTTACCTTTCTTGGCCATTCGGCTATCCAGAGAGCAGGCAATATGCCAAATCCTGGCGAATTGCCTGCACATACGGTGCCTGTTCGAGGGCAGTGAAATCCCCATAGAGAAGCAATGCTTCGTCTATTCAGAGAACACAAACCAGCAGTGAAAGGTTCCCGAAATGCCCTGCCATTCGGTGGTTTCATCCGGCAGGTTTATTCAGGAGAATCCCATAGGCTTCAATGTTAAAAATATTCCTGTTTTAATTCAATATCTAATAAACCATTCGTTATAAAATTCTGCAGTAAAGAGTCTCTTTATTTATAGATTTTTTTGGAATATTTTAAGCATTTTTTTTTTTTCCTAAGTTTACTTATTTTTTCTGTAACAGCCCTTTTTATTATCATTCATTGGACCTCATATGTAAATTTCAGACATTGCTCAGTAGTTTCTTTGCGAACAGCGTTTCACTTCTCAAACATTCATGCAAACTGTTTTGCTAATTTATTCACTTCACTTGTCTGCGGTGTCGGCTTTTTCCGGAGGCTTCGCTGTGTGTGATCGGTTCCTGCTCGGGTTTTTCTGGCGTCTTCGGCGGGTTAATCCAGATGTTTTTGCGGGTTTCGGCGTGCATTCGCCGGGTTTTTGCGGTGACTTTTCCCTGCACTTCGACAGCCCTGTGGTGCTTGCTGAATACCCCGCAGGGTCGCCGAAATGGGATTGCCGAATCGGCCCGAATTGAAGAGAACGAAAAGTCACCGAACATGCAGTGACTTTTCGATTCTCTTTGAATAACCCTGATAGTCAATTTTAAAGTGACGGTTTCCATTGAAACAATACTAAAAGCAGCATAAAAAATGCTAGACACCCATTGGGCACTTTTATTCTCCATCAGATGTGACATGTATCTATCACCTGCTGTAATATATTTTGTGACTTTGGCCGTTCTGGCCCAATAAAAGCCATTACAAAAAAAAATGCTAGACAACGTGAAGAGAAACAAGTATGATGAAATGTATGAAAATTACAAAAACTGCAGTCGAAAAATTTGTGGAAAATCCATTGAAAACTATACTGGCATTACACTACACAACACAGGCATAAACAAGAAAGGAAAGAACGGTGACATTTATGGTGGACTGGACTATACAAAGTTCCCTAAACAGAGAATTCCCACCATAATTTCACCATACCTGATACACTGTAGTCCCCTGTAGTTTGCCAAAGTAAAGTGAAAGTTATTTTTTAGTGAAAGAACCGTTCTTAAGGAATAGCATCATACAGGGGGTTATTCAGAGAGAGGTGAAAACCAGGAGAATTGGCAGGAGAAGAGAACAATCTAGACCAAATAGCCAATCTGGAAAGGGAGATAAATGGGAGAATTTTTCTGGTTTGGCTATTTGACCTAGATTTTTCACTTCACCAGTCATTCTCCTGGTTTTCACCTCTCTCTTAATAACCCTGATAGTCTTTCAGACTAGAAATATGGGGTCAGTTCATACCTAATAATCAAAACTCACTTTATGGGTTATATAAATCTTTGTCTGTGGCCTAAAGCAGTGGTTCCCAACCCTGGTCCTCAGGGACCCTTAACAGGCTAGAGTTTAAGGATTACTTTGGGGAAATGCAAACTGAATCCTGCCATCACTGAGCAGTAAATCACATCACCTGGGCTGTGCTTTGGATAACTGGCAAACCTGGCCTGTTAGGAGAACCTGAGGACCAGAGTTGGGAACCACTGGCCCATAGGAATATGGTCATTGACTTTGGAGAGGGTTCCCACCATTGTGACATGTTAGAAGAACTAAACTGGACGTCGCTGGAATCTAGATGCACTCTTCACCTTTCCAACCTGGTGTATAAGAGCTTTTCCGTGAAGCTACCACCCTTCCTGAATAGGCTGCTTCCCCCAGCAGTTCCCTCATCCTATAACCTACGATCCACGACCAGCACCTTACTTGCAATACCACAATACAAAAAGAAAGTGGCTCGGTCCTCATTTTTCTATAGAGCACCACAATTATGGAATAACCTCCCAGACGCCATCAAATCTTCCCCCAGTCTAAAGTCCCTTAAGAGCTCCCTATTAACATACCTCAATACGGAATGCACCTGTAAACATGTACATAATGACTGTTTCCTACATATTTATTTTTCTGTTAATCTGTATATTTGTTTTGTGTTAATAACTTGCATTTTACTACTGTAGATACTCAAGTATACCGCTACATTTTGGTGACAAAAATTTACCTTAAAATTGGAGGGGTCGCGTTATATTCGAGACATCTGCATCGCGTGATTTTTTTTTTTTACAAAAATTGCCTTGCTTTGGATCCCAAGTCTCCCGGAAGTTCCAGTAGTCTCGTTGAAGTGAATGCGGACTCCCTGATGCTTGCAAACACTTCAGGAACTCCTGGATTCGGGAGAAGTGGGATCCATCACGGCCAGAGGGCAAACTCTGTTTAAGCCAATCATTCACCTTGCTCGCCTCCGCCATCTAATTGCTAGTAAAGAAGACGGGTGGCCGGTGGCTTCATACTTAGCAACAGGGCTCGAGTCGAGCGGGAACGCGCGGGAATGGCGTTCCCGCACTTCTCCCAAAGCTGGAACGCTGCGGGAACGCAGCGTTCCCGCTGTGGCCCGAGCCCGAACGCCGCACATTGCCGGCGGCCGCGTGCATCCTGTTAGAACGGCCCGCTGACCGGAAGTGGAGCCGCTCGGCTTCACTTCCTGTCAGCGGCGTTGAAGCAGGAAGCACGCGGCCGCCTGCAATGTGCGGCGGCAGCCACAGAAGAAGCAGAGGTGAGCTGGGGACAATATCCATGACACTGGGAGGCAATATCCATGAGACCTGGGGGCACAATCAATGAGACCTGGGTGCAATTTCCATGAGACCTGGGGGGAATTTCCATGAGACCTGGGGGGCAATATCCATGAGACCTGGGGGCAATATGCATGAGACCTGGGGGGCAATTTCCATGAGACCTGGGGGCAATATGCATGAGACCTGGGGGGCAATTTCCATGAGACCTGGGGGCAATTTCCATGAGACCTGGGGGACAATATCCATGAGACCTGGGGGGCAATATCCATGAGACCTGGGGGGCAATAGCCATGAGACCTGGGGGGCAATTTCCATGAGAGACCTGGGGGGCAATTTCCATGAGACCTGGGGGCAATATCCATGAGACCTGGGGAAATATGCATGAGTCCTGGGGGGCAATTTCCATGAGACCTGGGGGCAATATGCATGAGACCTGGGGCAATAGCCATGAGACCTGGGGGCAATTTCCATGAGACCTGGGGGCAATAGCCATGAGACCTGGGGGGGCAATTTCCATGAGACCTGGGGGGCAATACCCATGAGACCTGGGGCATATCCATGAGACCTGGGGGCACAATCCATGAGACCTGGGGGCAATTTCCATGAGACCTGGGGGCAATATGCATGAGAGCTGGGGGCAATAGCCATGAGAGCTGGGGGCAATAGCCATGAGACCTGGGGGCAATATCCATGAGACCTGGGGGGCAATATCCATGAGACCTGGGGGGCATTATCCATGAGACCTGGGGGAAATAGACATGAGACCTGGGGCATATCCATGAGACCTGGGGGCACAATCCATGAGACCTGGGGGCAATTTCCATGAGAGCTGGGGGCAATAGCCATGAGAGCTGGGGGCAATAGCCATGAGACCTGGGGGCAATATCCATGAGACCTGGGGGGCAATATCCATGAGACCTGGGAGCAATATGCATGAGACCTGGGGGGCAATTTCCACGAGACCTGGGGGGCAATATCCATGAGACCTGGGGAAATATGCATGAGTCCTGGGGGGCAATTTCCATGAGACCTGGGGGGCAATTTCCATGAGACCTGGGGGCAATAGCCATGAGACCTGGGGGCAATATCCATGAGACCTGGGGGGCAATATCCATGAGACCTGGGGGGCATTATCCATGAGACCTGGGGGGCATTATCCATGAGACCTGGGGGTGGGCAATATCCATGAGACCTGGGGGACAATATCCATGAGACCTGGGGGGGGGGCAATATCCATGAGAGTGGGGGGCATTATCCATGAGAGCTGGGGGGCATTATCCATGAGAGCGGGGTGGGGGCATTATCCATGAGAGCGGGGGGGGCATTATCCATGAGAGCTGGGGGACATTATCCATGAGAGCTGGGGGGCATTATCCATGAGAGCTGGGGGGCATTATCCAATACGAGCTGGGGGCAATATATACCCATATGAGCTGGGGGCAATTATATCCATGTGAACTGGGGAAAATATATCCATATAACCAGTGCTGTGCATATTATTCTGGGGGCTCAGTGCTGTGCATATTATTCTGGGGGCTCAGTGCTGTGTATATTATCCTGGGGGCTCAGTGCTGTGTATGTTATTCTGGGGATTCAGCGCTGTGTATATAATTCTGGGGGGGGGGGTCTGTGCCTGGAGATATATATATATATATAAAATGCGTTAGTCCAGTTGCCACAATCACGAGTATACCTGTACGTAGTGATAGTATAGTTTCCAGTTTACACTCTTGAAAGCTTGTCTTTTAAATGTAATGCTAACTAGGGATGCACCGATACCACTTTTTTAAGACAGAGTACAAGTACCGATACTTTTGTTCAAGTACTCACCGATACCAATTACCGATACTTTTTCTTAAAGGGACAGGACACATTTTTTCTAAAGCAATACGAAATAATGAATTATTTTTCCATTGCTGAATAGTGATTAATAATAATTAATCACTATTGTATTCACTATTCAGCAAAGGGGAAAAAATTTCATTTTGTTTATTCATGCTGTATTCACAGCATGGTCAAAGATGAATGAATATTAATTTGCTATAATCACTGTTTATAATAACTGCCCCAGCACTCAGTTTTTCCCCCCATCAATTTATTTTCTTTTGCTTAGGGGGTGGGGGGAGAGAAGGGACAGACAGACTGAATATAAACTTCAGAGTCCTGCTGTCCCAGCACTCTGTTTTTCCCCCTATCAATTTATTTCCCTTCGTTGGGGGAAGGGACAGATAAACAATAAACTTTGCAGGCTTGATGCAGCGGTTCGGAGGCCTGTCCCGACACTCCGATAAATAAGTTGCTGGGCAAAATAAATTGTCGGGACAGGCCTTTGAGTCCGAACCGCTGCATCAGGCCTCCAAAGTTTATAGTATGTCTTTCCCTTCCTCCTGCAAACTAACAAAAACAAGTTGCTGGGCAAAATAAATTATTTTTTTCGTTTGGCAGGGGGGGGGGGGGAGAGACAGCCAGAACATACGCACCTGCTTCTAGTGAGACGTGCCACTCCTTTTATGACTAGCAGCCAGTCTCACGTGATGTGTCAGTCTCTCGCTGCGGTGATGCGCTGACTCGTGCGACGAACACGCATAGAGTGAGCGCCGGAGGCCAAGTTTGAAGCCACGGATGCCGCGATTCAAGCAGTTTCAAGCCCGGAGGCCGTGATTGAAGCGCCGGAGGCTGCGATTGCTGTCCCGCTGGAGCGGAAGTATCGGTAAAAGTATCGGGCGATTTTTGACGAGTACGAGTACTCGTCAAAATGGTAGTATCGGCACCGATACCGATACTGGTATCGGTGCATCCCTAATGCTAACCCAATAAAAATGGTATCACCACGTACTGCTATACTCGTAATATATATATATTTTCTTCAGGTAATAGGGGTTGTGTGAGTTCCCTCACTTTTTTTCCCAGGACTTGACCCCTGCTTAGTAACAACTGCAATCATTCAGAGCACCCTGGCTTGAGGGGTAGCCTGACTGTGTTAAGAGAACCTGGAAGGATTTTAATTGTTTACCAGTACAGTATAATTTTGTTCCTCGCGTTATATTCGAGTCTCATTTCCATAATAAATCTCTATCCATCGCGTTATAATCGGGTCGCGCTATACTCGAGTATCTACGTGTACTTTGTATTTCTGTAACAATTGAATGTTATTGAACCCAGGACATACTTGAAAATGAGAGAAATCTCAATGTATCCTTCCTGGTAAAATCCTTTATAAATAAACAAGGTGGAAAGCCTGCCCAGAGGGCAGTCTATTGTGGATATACTGCCCTCAGCTTGTGGATACTGCCCCCAGCTCGTGGATACTGCCCCCAGCTCGTGGATACTGCCCCCAGTACGTGGATACTGCCCCCGGTACGTGGATACTGCCCCCAGTACGTGGATACTGCCCCCAGTACATGGATACTGCCCCCAGCTCGTGGATACTGCCCTCAGCTCGTGGATACTGCCCCCAGCTCGTGGATACTGCCCCCAGCACGTGGATACTGCCCTCAGCTCGTGGATACTGCCACCAGCTCGTGGATACTGCCCTCAGCTCGTGGATACTGCCCTCAGCTCGTGGATACTGCCCCCAGCTCGTGGATACTGCCCCCAGCTCGTGGATACTGCCCTCAGCTCGTGGATACTGCCCTCAGCTCGTGGATACTGCCCCCAGCTCGTGGATACTGCCCCCAGCTCGTGGATACTGCCCTCAGCTCGTGGATACTGCCCTCAGCAGGTGGATACTGCCCTCAGCTCGTGGATACTGCCCTCAGCTCGTGGATACTGCCCCCAGAACGTGGATACTGCCCCCAGCTCGTGGATATATCCCTCAGCACGTGGATACTGCCCCCAGAACGTGGATACTGCCCCCAGCTCGTGGATATATCCCTCAGCACGTGGATACTGCCCCCAGTTGGTGGATACTGCCCCCAGCTCGTGGATACTGCCCCCAGCTCGTGGATACTGCCCCCAGCTCGTGGATACTGCCCTCAGCTCGTGGATACTGCCCCCAGCTCGTGGATACTGCCCCCAGCTCGTGGATACTGCCCTCAGCTCGTGGATATTGCCCCCAGCACGTGGATACTGCCCTCAGCTCGTGGATACTGCCCCCAGCTCGTGGATACTGCCCTCAGCTCGTGGATACTGCCCCCCAGCTCAGACCCCAGACCAGACATGGGGCGGCTGTTCGAATGCTCTATCGGCATTCGGACAGCCGCCCCATGAGCTCCGCATACTTACCTTCCCGAGCGGCGAAGTGAAAGTTTACCCGCTTCCGGTCGTTGAAGGACCCAAGCCGCAGTCACGTGGAACTCCCACGTGACCGCGGCTTGGGTCCTTCAAAGAGCGGAAGCGAGGGAACTTTCCCTTCGCCACTCAGGGGTTGGATGCGCGCGGCAGCCGGGTAGAGGCTGCGAGCGCAGCCTCTACCCGGCTGCTGTGTGCATCTTGTAACCGCCGCAGCGAGCGCACAGCCGGCTCGTGCCGCGGCGGATGCATGCGCGCGCAACCAACCGCCGCTGGTTGCTTAGAAATGCTTGGCAGTACAGAAGCACTGCATCATGGGTGCTCCACCCTTAAGTAAGGAAACACAGGGTAGTAATTAGAGCACCTGTGGCTGCTGCAGTGTAGTCTTGGGAATTGCAGAACATAACATGAAAATCTGCCAGGGCTGTCAGGGTGGAATAGCCACAGTTGGGGCCTTCATATTGCAGCAGCGGCATGAAACCTGACACTACGCAATTTGCGCTCCTACGGGACTTGTGCACTTCACGTACGCATGTTCCATAAAACCTGTTTGGAACGATGGATCAGAGCTGCATCAATGCACAGATCCGATCCACCGGCTGACTGTCTGAGACTGATCGCTAACGCCATTCATCTCAGAGAGTGTGACATCGGCACATTCTCTGCATGCCGATGTTACTAGTGACCGATCTGGTGACCAGCAGCCAGGAAATTCAGACAGCTCTGCATCTCTGAAAAAAAAAGGGGAAGGTGTCCTAGTGGCGCAACAATTATTACATGCAACAGATTACAATATTGTACTGATTTGACCGTTAGATGTACATAAGTCCTTACGGTTCATATAAAGTGCAACTTTAGTCGTGCAAATATTAGCTCCTAGATAAATAAAAAGTGCTAGTGCCGCAGTTAATCCTACTATTTACACAGTATTAAAGTGCAACATTGACAGTTGGTGTATATAGTGCAGATTTGTGTAAATATACGCATTGATGCCGTAATAAAAAGTGTGGCCCAAGTCCAGATATTGGCATCCACTTAGAGGTGTATAAATGGCCTTACGCTAGTTTCCTATGCGTATTGAAGGTCTAGCGTCCTTAACCACTTCCATGCGGAGGACGCGCTCAGCGCGTCCTCAGCATGGCTCCTGCTGTGCGGAGGACGCGCTGAGCGCGTCCTCCCTTTGGGGTCAGCGTTCGGCCGGGTTCCGGCCGATCGCTGGCCCCCCCGGTGCGGGCTGACATCCTCGATGTCAGCCCGGCATCCGGAACCGCCGCCGATGAAATTAGGTGTCATCGCGGCAGCGCGATGACACCTAATTCAGGCGCCCCCCCGCATGTGCGGAGGAGGCGCCTGAAAGGGAGGGGGGGAGGTCCTTCGGACCTCTCTCCCTCCCGATCGGCGGCGTTGCGGGGGTTAACCCAGGCACCATTTGGAAGGGCACAGCCTGCCCTTCCAAATGGTGCCTGGCATTAACCCCTGGGGAGCTGGATCGCGAATCGGCGCTGAAAAGCGCCGGTTCGCGATCCTTTCCCGGAGCTGGCCGACATCTTGGATGTCGGCCAAGCCTCCGGGAACTCCCCCTGAGGACTGGCGTCATCGTGCATAGCACGATGACGCCAGTCCTAGAGTTAACCCCTAACTGCCACCAACGGTGGAGATAGGGAGTTCCAATGAACTCCCTATCTCCCGATCCGTGGCAGCTAGGGATTAAGGTTTGGTATGGTTGGATCGGCCAGAGCATGGCCGTTCCAACGATACCAAACACTGTGAAAAAAGTTTTTTTAAAAAAATAAAAATTTAAAATAAAAATATATTTAAAAAAAAATTATAAAAAAAAAAATAAACATTTTTTTTTCTTTTTTCTGGTTCGTTAATGCAGCAATATTGTTCCCATTTCAATTATAATGTGAACAATGATGCTGCACTAACGATTTTTGTATGCGGTGCGTTTGTTAAAAATCGTGTAATTTTCCTCAAAAAAAAATGTAACGAGACCCCACCTCTAATTTTTTTAACAAGCGCACCCCATACAAAATATAACCGCAATTGCTCGCATGTTAAAATGTGAAAAAAAACACTTTACACGTTGTAAATTATTGAAAATACATATTTTATTGCATTTTTTGTTATAATATACAGACATGACATAACGTATACATATAATAATGACATATTATGAATCTACCGAGTCTGACGGAAAGAACAATATATAATATGTCTGGGTCATATACTAAAATAAGCCTTCAAAACACGATTAAACATGATGAGCAAAACTGGTAAAAATTACCTCAGCACAGAGGTGTGAAAAGCCTCAGCAGCGAAAGGGTTAATGTTCTTTTCCGGAGATCCTAGATGGCAGAATGTGCATCAAATGTGCTCTGCAATGTACTTGGTACAACAGTTCCTCCTATATCGACGGTTGGCTCCACTCCAAATGGGAGATAAAGAGAGGAGAAGAAAGAGAGAAGATAATAGTGCAGCAACGTCTTATGACCATTGGAGAGTCATGTGTTAAATAATAGCACACTTACAAATACCAGAGCCTCTTATATCCGGGCTCTGGAGTGAAGCACCTTGTGCCAACTATAGGGTGGTCACTTCCCTTCTTTAAAATATCGCCTTTACCTCAGGTGGAGAAACATAAAAGAGAGAGAGTGCTCTCATAGCACAGCGTCAGTGGTTAATGGCTTAGTGTAATAGAGAAGTTTGGTTACACTCACTGATTTAGGAGCCTTATCTCTCCAGGCTCAACTGCTAGGCATGCGGTGCTGCATAATGGTGAGGATTCTCTTGCTCACGGCCTATCCTCTGGAGATTGGGCAGTTTTTGCTGGAAAGGTTGCATGTCCTTTTTTTGACATGCTATGCGCTCGTTACTCTTTTCTGTTGTTACTGTTGTTTGATGCGCTGGTCGTCAGTTACTGTTTTTCGATGGTTGATGTTCTTAGTATTAAGTGTTAGTTTCAATATGTTATGGTTCCAAAACAAAAAAATACAAAATCTAGATTCAAATCAGCAGCTTTGTTCCTTACCCCCTGAACTGGGAATCGTGGCCGCTGCTGGGACGGCCATGTTCCCCCCTTACCAAGAGGGATCCCCTCTAGCTATTATGGATAGGCCATGGCCGTTCCCGCTTCTAACTCCCGGACTATGACAGCCCCAGTACCAATTCATAAAGTCTCCTTTAAAGTGGTCTCGTGGAACGTGGAGGGACTAAACTCCCCTATACAAAGAAAGAAGGTACTCACACACTTAACTAAATTACGACCGGATATTATCTTTCTCCAGGAGACCCATTGGTCTTCACCCACTAATCTCCTCCGGGCACCTTGGATAGGTTACCAAACCTCAGCCCCGTATATAAATAAAAAGCGTGGCACTGCAATTTTGTTAAACAAGGCGCTTCCGCATGTAGTCCTAGAGGAAAAGAACGACCCGCAGGGCAGGTTTTCCATCCTGTTGGTGGCCATCCAAGAAGCGAAGTACTTGCTGGTGAACGTATATGCCCTCATCCTCCCCATCTACAGTTTTATTCTGACTTATATGCACAACTGCTGCAATACAATTTCGATCATTGTCTAGTGGGAGGGGATTTCAACGCAGTGGTAGACCAAACTCTAGATCGCTCGCGGCCTAGAAGCGCGCCAGACTACAGGCAGGACACGGCGGGACCTAAGCTCTTACAAAACCATATTGTACCGGTAGACGCATGGAGATTCCTTAACCCGGAGGGGAGGGATTACTCCTTTTATTCGCACCCCCACGATTCCTTCTCCCGCATAGATATGTTCCTCACATCTCTCTCCTTGCAGCACACCTTACTAGATGCCTCAATTGACATGATACATATCTCTGACCATGCGGTGGTTACATTAGAGATACGGCTGGGCTCCCCTCTCCCACAGTCCCGCAACTGGCGTTTTCCGGCTTCCCTATACAAGTCGGAGGGATTTAGGAACCACATGGAATTGTGCTGGCACAATTATGTGGATGACAATATAGAACATCTAGACGACACCAATCTATTCTGGGAGGCAGCCAAGCCAGTAATGAGGGGTCATATAATAGAATATGTATCGCGCAAGCGGAAAGAGATCAATAAAAGGCTACAGGAGGCTCATGCGATCCTAGTGTCCGCATACAGGTCGCACTTACTTCAAGCCACTGCCCAATCCGCGACAGAATACAAATCCAGCAAGAAGGCATATGCTGAAATAGTTGAGGACAGGGCACAATATTTCTGGTTCCACCAAAAAAATTTATTTTTTCGATGGGGTAATAAACAAGGGAAATTATTGTCAAACCTTCGACTGCAAACGCCAACACCCCCCTCAATCACGCGGATCAAGACGCTTACCGGAGAGCTTCTAACAGATCCGTTAAAAATCAATGCTTATTTCAGGGATTACTTTGAGCAATTTTATAAGGCAGAACCGGACGTCTGGGAGTCCCAGGCTAATATCTTTTTAGAGGCTAACCTACCTGAATTAGAGCAAGAGGCTCGGGAAAAGTTAAACGCCCCAATTAGCCCAATGGAAATTCGTAACGCCATTGCTCGCTTGCAGCTTCATAAGACGCCGGGTCCGGACAGGTTTTCGGCGGAATTTTACAAACTTTTACGGGGACATATAGTTCCACACCTTGCTACGCTGTATAATAATATTTTACAAGGGCAAAGACCCCCCGCCAACTTTTAATACCTCAAGAATCGTTGTCCTTCCCAAGCCGAATAAAGATCCCATACTAATCACATCCTACCGTCCGATTTCTCTTTTGAATGTCGACCTGAAACTTTTGTCTGGCATCATGGCATGCCGACTCCAAGAGCCCTTGATAGATTTTATTTCCCCTGCACAAACGGGCTTCCAAAAGGGACGTAACTCCGTTCAGAATATTAGGCGCGCTCTGGCGGCAATTTGGGCGTCTAACGAACATCAATCTTCGGAGGACCTGGTCCTTAGCTGTGATGCAGACAAAGCATTCGACCGAATATCTTGGGCCTACCTGCGTCGGTTTTTTAGATATCATTTTTTTGGCCGATCAATTAGAAACGTGTTTGAGGCACTATATCGCTCCCCGGCGGCCACAGAGACGACTAATGGGCTTAACTCTAACCCCTACTTTTTGGAACGGGGCACGAGACAGCGATGCCCCCTATCCCCTCTTTTTTTTAACCTAGCTATTGAACCGCTTATTCGTATTCTTTTAGCTCGACCTGACGTCGAAGGCATAAGGGTGGGCAACCAGGAGGTGCGGGTGGTGGCGTTTGCAGACGATTTGCTCTTGTTCCTCTCTGACCCAAACAGGGCGCTCCCAACACTACTTGACTACCTGGAACGATTTCATATAGCCTCGGGTTTTAAAATAAACTTTGAGAAAACATTGGCCATTCCCCTGGGTCGGAAGTGCAAGGCCCTCTTCGCGAACCACCTGCCCTTTAATTGGTGCGAGGGTGGCACATTTAAATACCTGGGTCTAATGCTCCCAATTGATTTAAGGAAACTTTACGAGGTAACAATCCCACCGTTGGTGAACCAACTCAAAACTCTGCTTTCCTCTTGGACCAACCTCCCACTATCTTACATGGGTAGAATCAGCCTCATTAAAATGGTGGCGTTCCCACGCTTGCTATATCCGATTCAAATGCTACCCATACTCATTAAAAAACGGGATATCTCGTCCATTCATTCCCTATTTAATAAGTTTATCTGGGAAGGTGGGAGGGCACGTATAGCACTGCACAAGTTACAACTACCATACAGTCTGGGAGGCGTGAACATGCCAGAGATGGGCTCGTACAACCTGGCAGCCCAATACCGCTTTGTCGCGGATTGGATAACAGGCTCCTCCAGATTTACAGATTATAACTTAGATCAGGCAATGGCTTCTCCGTTCTCAGTAGGGGCTCTTCTGCACCTATCCCCCGCCGCGCTGCCGCCCACCCAAAGGGCAAACCCTCTTCTCAATGTCGGCCGGGTTGCGTGGTGCAAGGACAGGAAGTACCTGGGCCTGTCCTGGAAAACTTCGTTCTACCAGCCTTTGCTTCGCAACCCGAACTTCCAAAACGGCTCACCTGTCCCGGCCTTTTGGGCTCTGGCGCGTAAGGGCTTATCCCAAATTGGACAAGTGCTGCGACTACCTTCCCACACACTTCTCTCCTACGAAGCGCTGAGTGACATAATAGCACCCACATATCTGCATCCCATGTATTATTTACAACTCTCCACTTTTGTCTCACAGCAGTTAAGGGAGTTGGGACCTAGAGATTTCCTCAACCCTCTAGATAGCATAATGAAGGTAGGCCGCTCGACAGCTACCTTCCGACAAACACTCCGTCCACACCATGATTGGACAACCGCCACCACAGGGATAGCCTCTTGGTACCTCCATCTCCCGCAACAGTCACCCTATTCGCTTATAGCGGCCACCAGTAGATCACGAAAACAAATTCCCTCGGCCCAATATGGAGAAATGTTTTACAAATTATTACACGGGGCCTATGTGGCGCCAGCCAGACTGGCCCTTTATAACCCACTGAGTTTGGGACGTTGTCTTAAATGTTCACAAGATAGGGTGGATCTCTTTCATTGCCTGTGGTCGTGCCCCCGTATTAAGCTTTTCTGGAACACCATTAGAAGATTCGGATCCCGAGTTTTGAAACTAGGAATGCCAGCCTCTCCTGACTGGGCGTTATTTAATATTCTCTCTGATCAGGAAGCAGGCCCATTATCTAGGGCTAAGAAAACGCTTTTAGGCATTATTGCAGCGTCTGCAAAGAAAGCCATTTTGGGCCAGTGGATAGAGGTCCACCCCCCCTCGTTCTCGATGTTCTACTCCAGGTTCTACTCTATCTTTAGGCATGATTGGGCGGAAGCGAGTCTTTATAAAGAAGACAAGGTGGGGGGATTTTTTGGAGATTGGGGGCCTTTTATTCAGCATCTGCCAGAAGAAAGTTTGTCCCGGATCAAAAAGGACTTTCAATTCACAGAATGGTTTCTGTTGAATTCGCTCATGGACCCGCCTCTGTTACCGACATCATACTCAAGGGCGCTGGATAGTTATTTGACAGTCTAGCGGTTGCAAAAATTGTTGCACTATGTTGGGAGTTATCTATTAATGTACTTAAGGGGTAAGAATTTTACTGCATTGCAGGTCACCACCTTTCTTATATGCTGTATTGATCGAATCTATAAAAAACATATTTTTTTTAAAAAAAGGGGGAATGCATGTGGCTTGGAATCAGTACTAACTTTTTTCTTTTTCCCACCCTACCCACCCTGTTTTTTTAGGTTACTGCTGGCCTCCAAAGTCGGAAAGGTCACGTCAACCGAAGCGATCAGTAGCACCACGGATAGGGGCAAATGAAGTGGTGATTCCGCCAGTCATTCAAGACCGCCCGTGGTTTCCCATATGGAGACATACCATGTTACATGAAGCCGGCTGGTGGTTTTGCGGCCAGAGCCGGGGGATTGTGTCATATATCGACATGGTCTAGTTGAGTTATTGCCAATCAGATAAGTTTGCCATGTTACATGAAGCCAGCTGGTGGTTTTGCGGCCAAAGCGGGGGGAATGTATTTGCAAGAAGCCGGCTGGTGGTTTTGCGGCAGGGCTGGACTAGGACAAAAATTCAGCACTGGACTTCAGCCAGACAGGCCCACTTTAAATATGCAAACATGCACAAAATTAGTATATAAATCAACCGGATCACTGAACCAATTGCTGTACAGATACCGGAGTTGCTGCACAGCAATTGGGTAAAGCAACACAGCAGCAATGAGGATGAGTGTGCACCATGTCTTAAGGTAAGGCAGATGTGCAGCAGGTCTCCCTGGCACAGTGGCTCCAATATGAGACTGTGGCAGACTGCGTCTATTTTACAGATGGTGAGGAAGTTCTCACCTCCCCCATTAAGGGCCCAGTGAACCAGTATTCACACTGGCCCACTGAGTCATCGGCCCACCGGGAATCTCCCTGTAGTCCCTATGGCCAGTACATGCCTGTTTTGCGGCCAGAGCAGGGGGATTGTATTAACTATTGACATGGTCTAGTTTAGCTATTGCCAATCATATTTCACCATGTTACATGAAGCTGGTTAGTTGTATTTACGGCCAGGGAATTGTGATGATTATGACATGGTTTGATTTATCTGTGGTGAAATATGCGGTCTGGCACGTGGAGAGGCGATAGTAGGGGGAGGGTCTGTAGGGCACGGGGGCTGGGTGATGGTTTTGCGGCCAAACTCAGGCGCCCTCCTGGTTTGCAGATCCTCTCTGGAGGTTTGGTATCGGACGTTGTAGTAGGTGAAAATTTGGGATCTAGTGATCACCAATCAGTATGGTTTAATATAAGAACAGGGATGGAGCCGCACCACACAAAAACAAAAGTTTTAGACTTTAAAAAAACTGATTTTTCTAAAATGAGATTTTGTGTGAAGGAGTCATTATCAGACTGGAGGAGTTTAAAGGGAGTCCAGGAGAAATGGGATTATTTAAAGGAAGTATTATTGAAGGCCACAGGAAATTGCATTCGGCTTGTTAGCAAAAACAAAAAAGGGAAGAAACCACTGTGGTACTCTGCAGAAGTGGCCAAAATAGTGAAGAACAAGAAGATAGCATTCAATAATTATAAAAAAACTCAGCGTGAAGAGGATAGGCAAACCTATAAGATTAGGCAGAAAGAGGCAAAGCAATTTATAAGAGCTTCCAAAGCACACGCAGAAGAGAAAATAGCTCAGTCAGTAAAAAAGGGGGACAAAACATTTTTTAGATACATAAACGAGAAAAGAAAAGTAAAATAAGGATTAGTTAGATTAAAAACAAAGGAAGGAAGGTATGTAGAAGAGGATAAAAGTCTCGCTGACTGCCTCAATGAATATTTTTGTTCAGTCTTTGCAGAAAAGGAAGGAAAGGGACCTCAGTTAGGAGGAAACACTAACGAGACATTTACATATCAGTTTACAGAGGAGGAGGTTCTAAAGCAGCTGTCTAAAGTAAAGACAAATAAGTCAATGGGGCCTGATGGGATCCATCCTAAATTATTAAAAGAGCTCAGTGATGTAATAGCAAAACCGTTAACAAGGATTGGTTAAATAAATCTGTTAACAGAAGTCGTCCCAGAAGACTGGAAATTAGCAAATGTTGTCCCCATTTACAAGAAGGGTAGTAGGGAGGAATCGGGGAACTATAGGCCAGTTAGTCTTACGTCAGTAGTGGGGAAATTAATGGAAACCATGTGAAAGGAAAGGATTGTTGAACATCTAAAAACACATAGATTACAGGATCAGAAACAACATGGGTTTACCTCAGGGAGATCATGCCAAACTAATCTTATTATTTTTTTGATTGGGTAACAAAAATAATAGACACAGGTGGTGCAGTAGACATTGCTTATTTAGATTTCAGTAAGGCTTTTGATACTGTTCCGCATAGAAGGCTTATCAATAAATTGCAATCTTTGAGCTTGGATTCCAATATTGTTGAATGGATTAGGCAGTGGCTGAGTGACAGACAACAGAGGGTTGTGGTAAATGGAGTTTATTCGGCGCAAGGTCTTGTTACCAGTGGGGTACCTCAGGGGTCAGTACTTGGACCCATTCTCTTTAATATTTTTATTAGTGATATTGCAGAAGGTGTTAATGGAAAAGTATGTCTTTTTGCTGATGACACAAAAATTTGCAACAGGGTTGACGTTCCTGGAGGGATCAGCCAAATGATTTAGGTAAACTAAAAAAATGGTCGGAGTTATGGCAATTGAGTTTTAATGTGGATAAGTGCAAGATAGTGCACCTGGGACGTAAAAACCCAAGGGCTGAATATAGAATATTTGATACAGTCCTAACCTCAACATCTGAGGAAAGGGATTTAGGGGTCATTATTTCAGAGGATCTAAGGGTAAGTAGTCAATGTAATAGAGCAGCAGGAAATGCTAGCAGAATGCTTGGTTGTGTAGGGAGAGGTATTAGCAGTAGGAAAAGGGAAGTGCTCATGCCACTGTACAGAGCACTGGTGAGACCTCACTTGGAGTACTGTGTGCAGTACTGGAGACCGTATCTCCAGAAGGATATAGACATCTTAGAGAGAGTTCAGAGAAGGGCTACTAAACTGGTGTACGGCTTGAAGGAGAAAAGTTACCAAGAAAGGCTTAATGATCTTAACATGTACAGCTTGGAAAAAAGACGAGACAGGAGATATGATAGAAACATTTAAATACGTAAAGGGAATCCACAAGGTAGAGGAAGGGAGTATATTTAAAAGGAAACAAAATAGCAAAACAAGAGGACATAGTCTTAGATTAGAGGGGCAAAGGTTTAAAAGTAACATCAGGAAACATTATTTTACTGAGCGGGTGGTGGATACATGGAACAGTCTTCCATTAGAAGTGGTAGAGGCCCAAACAGTAATTGAATTTAAGCAAGCATGGGATAGGCATAAGGCTATCCTAAACAAAAGATAAATCCAGGTCAAGTATCCATGTAATTGGGCAGACTAGATGGGCCGAAAAGGTTCTTATCTGCCGACATTTTTCTATGTTTCTATGTTTCTCTCGGCCTGCTATTTGCCATAAAGATGAGCGGCACGTGGTCACTCTGCTTAGCCACATGTGGCCGCTATTTCTAGCAATGCTTGTGGTGCATTGCGGTTGCCAGTGTTATCTGGCTAGAGTTTTAGTACCAGTGTTATCTGGTGTTACATATTTGACATACGAGGATCGCTGCTAATTCTGTGTCAGGATCGGGTAACCCCGCTTGCAGACTGTAAGCCAACAGACCCTGACCAACCGGTCCTTAGAAATGGCCGGGTTATGGTCAGTAATACTGAGAATGATGAACACAAATAAAGTGGAGGAGTGCAAAGAAAAACAACCTGCGGAATAAAGTAACCCACAATGCTCTAGCTAGCCGGTCCTTAGTAATGGCCGGGTTAAGCAGGGCAAACCAACAAAACACACATAGGCAGGGGTTAAGGAAATAGAGGTCCGTTATACTATGCCAGAAATCAGGGCGCCAGAATACAGGGAAGTCGAGACAAGCCGGGATCGTATAAACCAGGAAATTAGTCAGAATAGGAATCAAGAAATAACAACAAGGCACTAGGAGTAACAGGAACCACGCTAGGGCAACTTGCTAAGAGAAAGGAAGCCCTTTAAATAGAGCCACAGCACTACCTATTGGTGCTCAGAGGAGACGCCCTGCTCTGCTATAGGATAGCTGGTCATGTGCTGCGATTGGTTGTCCTTCCTGCATGTTGCATCTGATTCGCGGGCAGCACCATTCTCTGTCCTGTAGTACACAGTACCCTGGAATAAGGCTCTCTGGATATCAGCTGCTGTGACGGCCGCAACATTTCCCCGGACATGGGGCGAAGGTGCAACATTTCCCTGGACATGGGGCGAAGGTGCAACATTTCCCTGGACATGGGGCGAAGGTGCAACATTTCCCCAGACATGGGCCACCGTCACATTCTGCCATAAAGGCAATGAATCTGGCCTTAATTAATTAAAGACATGACCTTTTCAAACCACCAATACTTTGTCGTGTGTTTCATTTATGGGAAGGGAAGGGGCAGGATGTGAGGTTGCGGGGTGGGTGTTTTTTTGGGGGAGGTAACTTAAGGGTAAAATTCTTAGGATTCCCTGAAAACAAAGTTATCGTTATATTTAAACATTAACATCACATTTGAGTGAAGAGTGGTGGATTAAGGGCGACATATAAACAGTTAATTGGAGAACAGCATTCTTGGAGAGTTTACATACTTATTTTTTAGGACTAGACCCCTGAATACAATGTATAGTTTTTCATACTAAATGTAATTAGCATTTCACAGATGTTATGGGTGAAAAAATGCATGAAACGATTTAATACATTTATTACACAGAACCCTGCCGAATAGAGTTGCTTTGACCAGTTGCATAAACCTTATCTCTGCTACAAAGCCACAGTGTGGCATAGCATTGATTTTAGGGTTCTTTGTAATAACAGACCCAAGATGCATAAAAGTGAGACAGCTGTCATTTGCATATCCTACCCAGAATTCCTTGCTGCATATGGGGAATGTGGCACAGGAGCTCTGGGATGCAATTCATTGAATTGCTGTGATGTGCAAGTGGCTTCTGCAATAATAAACACACTATATATCAGGGATGGGCAAATAATATCGCCCGACTCCCGGGACTGGCAGTTTTGGGGGCCGGGCAGGAGGTTTCTTCCCTCATTTAGCCCTGGTTTGGGCAAGCAGAGCAGGGTCCATGTGGATACCGGAATTTTGGCTGCAAAGCACGCATGTGCGCTGAGCACCAAGTGCTTCCGGTATCCTGTAGTGCCCTGCACTGTGTGGACGTTCGTGGAGGGTCCTGGGGATTCCCTCCCCACCGCAGAGGACGCTCCACGCCAGGCCTGCTGTGCACCTGCTCGGTGCAGAACTGGCTTCGAGCATGGATGTCAGCCCAGCCCACTGTATGACCGCCCCCCCCGGCCGCGGGCGTCATCGCGCATGTGCGCAATGACGTCACAATGGGGATTCCCATCCTGACTGCCAGGGGAATCCCACAGGAGATGCTGGGGACATTTGGCTCTCTGTATCTCTGGTTCCGTATGACCTACAAGGGCAGTTGAGATATTGTTGGAAAGGCCAGAGCCTGGCCTTTTCAGTGATACACAACACGACCAGATTGTTTGGAAATATAAAAAAATTAAATTATATATTAATTTTTTGTTCTAAATGCAGCATCCCCCTTTAACAATGCCGCTGCATTAATTGATATATTTAAAATCTTTTATTATGTATGTTTATCATATATGGTTTAATATGTTATTTATATTATAATTTTAATTAAGTATAAATAATGCACTGCATTTAGTAAATTTAATATAACTCAAACGGCATAATTGTTTTTGAGTTTTATTGTAATGGAGCTGTGTGAGACAGTAATGTGCGGTGTGTATGAACGTATCACAGGGCTCCACAGAAAAAAACTCACGCTCATACACACCGCATATTACTGTGAGTTTTACTGGTCGTGGAGCTGTGTGATACGCTGATACACACCGCACATTGCTGGGAGATTTATTGCTGTGTGATACGCTCATTCACACTGCATATTACTGTGATCTGTAATGTGTGGGTTGTAGGAGTGTGAGAAAACTGCATTGTAATAAGTGTTGTACTTAAACTAAATCCCTGTGTTTGTCGATCGCATTAATGTGTTCTCGATCTAGTTAAAAATAAAGACCTAATGCCATTTTGTTGAAATTAAATTTGTTATCCGGACATGTAGAATGTCATGAGGGACAAGTAGATAGGGCTACCACTTTATATAATATCTACTTGTCCAATGGACTAAAGTGGTAGCCCGATCTACTTGTCCTCATGACATTCTACATGTCCGGATAACAAATATAATATCAACAAAATAGCATTAGGTCTTTATTTTTAACTAAATCGATAACACATTAATATATATATATATATATATATATATATATATATATATCATCCACGGTCTCCACACTCGTGCTGGGAACTGGCTGCCACCAAATAAATCTTCATGACAACCTGCAAATCAGGGACTTCATAAAAGTATATTAAATTCTATATTGTAGTTCGATGTTTCAGTCCGCACAGGGACTTTTATCAAGATACTGAAACCAGTCATATATATATATATATATATACACCTCCCAACAAAGATTTAATAAAAAATGCAATCACATGGTCAAATCAATTGAGAGATCATTAAACACACTTAGTTGCTATAGCAGAGTATACAAACAAATCGCACCAGTTGAAACACTTATATTATCTCATTGTTCTATCTTGCAATATTAAATACAGTTACTATCAACAAATAGCAGATGAGCATATAGTATAAACTCTGCTTGGCAATCAAACAAAAAATATAAAATAAAAAAATAAAAATGTATTTATTATTGAATGCTCTTAAAAAATGCAGTAACGGAGGATCTTCTAACACAAGACAACACTAACCTTTACATACAGAATACTCATGTGACTAAATTATCTAATAGGCAAAAAACAAGTAAATACATTTTTCTTATTTAACCCCTTAGGGGCAAGGGTGTCAAGTCAATGGATCCAAAAGGAATCCCTCATTAGTAACTGTTTGGCTCAGTCACCTCCTCTGGGTAGAGGGGGAACATGATCAATGCCCATAACACGCAAAGATGAAAGAGGATGGCACTTCAACAAAATGCCGTGCAACCAGTTGTGGACTATCTTTCCCAAACAGAGCTGCCCTGATCGCTGCCCGATTGATTAGCCATCCGCTCCCTGAGATCATTGATGGTCTTACCGATGTATATAAGACCACAAGGACACATGAAGCGATAAATTACAAAGCTGGTGGTCGTACATTTAATTTGATGTCGAATGTGGAATACCTTTCCTTTGCAGGGGTGACTGAAACTTTTCCCTGGTGTACCAAAGAGCATTCAATAATAAATAAATAAATAAAATATATATATATATATATGTATATATATATTTAGTGTTTGATTGCCAAGCAGAGTTAATACTATATGCTCATCTGCTATATGTTGATAGTAACTGTATTTAATATATTATCTCATTGTTCTATCTTGCTATAAGTGTTTCTACTGATGTAATTTGTTTGTATACTCTGCTATGGCAACTAAGTGTGTTTAATGATCTCACAATTGATTTGACCATGTGATTGCATTTTTGATTAAATCATTGTTGGGAGGTGTGTGGTATATATATATATATATATGTGTTTATTTGACTGGTTTCAGTGTCTTGATAAAAGTCCCTGTGTGGACTGAAACGTTGATTATTAAATTCTTTATTGTAGTTTATTTTTCTTTTAAGAAGTGTCTGTGTTGCGGGTTGTCCTGAAGATAGATAGATAGATAGATAGATAGATAGATCTACCTATTGGGTGTATATGATACAGATAAATTAACTTCATATATATCAATAGATAAACTATATATTTATCCTCATCCAATATACACTTAGGGCCAAATTCCATTCTTCACGGAAAAACGCACGCGCAACGCGTGAATTAGTGCGCCAAGCTTTAAATGTTAATGCACGTAAATCACTGCTGGAATTACAATCCTCGCGCATTTTTTTATCCGTCGAGCAATAACGTGCGTAAAACAGACACGCACAAATGCTCGCGCAGTAACGTTGCGCGCAGAAATCAGTGTGCGGAATGTTTTTTCCACAAGATTCAGCCAATCAGAATTAAGAACCACAATTATCTCACGTTAAGTTTTTGCGCCTGTCAAAGTCTATCTGAGAATATATGCTGCAGCAATAATAAATGCACACACAACTTCTCCATTTTATTGGATTGGTATGAGTAGAATGTGTAAGTATAGTTTGCTGCATTTTGTTTTTTAATCGGCCAGGTTGTTCAGATTTGTCATTAATACCAGCTTTGAGGGGTTGCTAAAATTATGCGCGCAACGGCTGTGCGTTACAAACTGCGCATAGATTGTAATACCATCCGCGTTCCAGCGCACAAACGCGTTTGCGCTCACAAGTATAGGACGCGCGACGTACAGTACGCTCGTGCAGCGTTCGTGCAGGCTCATCCGCGGTAGACGATTATGCGCGTTTGTTGCGCTGACAATGTAATACAGCGTACGGCGCAAAGTGTTTTACCCCTCTTGTTAATGCGTTTTTGAGCAAAGATTGTAATTTGGCCCTTACTATCTATACTTATCCTATATATTCAGGCTCAATCTTAGTATATATAGGATTATGATGGGTATAGAAGATGATGTATTAGGCTAGGGTCAGATGAGCATCATTGGAGAGCGGAAGGAATGTCTGTGAAAGTGGATGTTCCTTCCACTCGACGCAGTTAGTGCGCTCAGCGCAGCAAGGCTCGATCCTTCTATGGAGGATTGCACTTTGCAGCTCTGTCAACGCACGTCCTACCGCTTTAACAGGGAGGCTTTCTAGACGTCCACAGCATGGCCGCTTTTGCGTGCACAATTCGTGCACACGCAACAACATGTGGCCGGCCCCGTTGCTGCGTCACGGCGCTGTGGCGGACGCCAGAAGCCACGTCAGTAGGGCGCACTAGCTCGTCTGACGCCAGCCATAAGGATGAGAATCAAGTTGCTATTCCAGACCAGCCACCAACATTACAGGCTGCTCGACTGTTAAATCTCCCAACTGTTAATTAATGCTTCCTATACTTTGTATGCTTTGTGTAGGAAGGTCTAATTTTGCAAGCATCAGAAGAGTAACAAGTGAATTCATTATTCTCATCTCGTACTAGTATTTGCAAAAAAATATAGGCTTTGAGACCCTGGAATGAACCAAATTTGCAAAATCGCTTAAAAGACCTCTTCAAAAAGAATCTACTCCCTCGTGTCCCCACATTGCAGAGGATGGCGGAATCGACCACCTCTTGAAAAGGAAGACGACTCCACCAGCATCGACTAGGAAATGTGAAGGATCTGCACAGATATGTATATGGAGTAATGGTCTCAGAGCCCTTCCTAGCATATCGATTCTAAGGATATGTATATACAGAAAAGAGTCCTCGACTTTACATACTAAAGTATATATATTGTTTTATATAGATTATTAAATGCCAGCGTGTTAAGCCTAGTATCTTTATCTGTGTGTTACCTGTGTGGTAAACTGTGTATTGGTAACCTTAACTTAAATCCCTTTTCTTTATAAATAAAATCTTGGTCAGTTTTTAACATTACTCATACCACAGACCAAAGTAAGCGGCAGATAGTAAACGCCTCCTGATCCTTCATAGGATCATCAGTAAAATGGTCTGCAAGGCTGAAAACAAACGAAAAATATTACGTAATCAATAGTAATAAAGTTTCTTTAAATAGAAAAATTGGGGGAAAAACAAAAAACCTCAATGTATTATATAGAAATAAATAGCAAATTACATATAATAAAAACGTGCTAATCCTATGTGGGATTAGTGAGAAAAATGTATTGTTAACGGAAGGAAAAATACAGTGAAGGACAAGAATTCTTGAAGAAATTTCCCAAAGACATAATTAATTGTGAAATCACCACTTTAAACACAAAAAAGAAGCATGTAAAGAATAGTGAGAAGAAAGAGTAAGACTGGGGAATGCTTCAACAGAGTAAAAATTTAGTTTTTTTATTGAATTAAGTACTTTGTCTTTATTGCAGTATGTGCTTCTTTTTGTGTTTTATGTTTTATATGTAATGAAGACGCATACACAGAGATGTGTTAACTGGGATCTTATTGAATTTCCTTCTCCACATTTCTAGAAGGGGTTGTTCCAATTAGATGAAGCCAATCAGCACTTTCCTCATGTTATGTTATTTAAAAAAAACACATACTCCATAATTTAATAGACAATTTTCCTTTAAGTCTTTATTCCCTCATCATCCATTGTTTGTGTACAGGTGATGCTGTGATGTCACAGTGCAGTGATGCATAGTGACATCACAATATAGACAGTATAAATTGCTCTGTTTGGCTGCTCTGGGTCAGAGTGTGAGAAGCGAGAAACGTTAGAGATGGGTTGTAAATTCTCATGCTGCCATCCGTGCAGACGCGCTAGAAATGTAAGTAAATAACTGGACTAATAGTTTTAAAAACTTTGTTGATCCTTTGCTGAGCTAAAGTTACAAGTTTTTATAAAGCGCTAACAAGTTCTGTAGTGCCGTACAATAGAAGGCAGAACAACAATATATACATACAGGTTCAACACACAGTACAGTAGCGAGAGGACCCTGCTCAAAAGCTTACAATCTAAAAGAATAGTGGTGTCACACAAGGTGAGGGTTAATAGAGAATGTGAA
>RXON01003472.1:0-27062 GCA_009667805.1 Leptobrachium leishanense
GGGTCAGAGGATTTGAAGAGTTGGACTGTACCATTGTTATACTGGACTGTACCATTGTTATCTGTTATGTATATATACTGTTTAAACGTGTTTTTTTTCACTCTCAAAATACTTTTGTTGTGTATTTGAGAGATTGTTCTTTGCTGCTATCGGCATAAGTAAAAAAGAGATAGCATAATACTCGCCTCCGTGTCTTTACTATAATTACGATTCCCCGTCATGATAAATAGGGGAATCTGGGAATCCAACTTCATTCTTAAAATCTATATTTCAACTGACCTTTATCTCTCAATATTCTAATGCACAGGACTATATATAGAATTATTTCTTTTTAATTTTTTTTGGGGTTTTTTTTTTTTTCGGTTTTGTTTCCCTTATTTTTTTGTTTTTCCTTTTCCCCCCTTTTTTTTCCCCTTTCCTTTTTAGATTGTCCCCTTCTTTCCCCTTTTATCCCTCCCTTCTTCCCTCCCCCTCCCCCTTGTCTTGTCTCCATTTTTATTTTCCTGTTTTTTTTTTTCCCCTTACCTTCCCCCTTTTCATTCCTCCACCTCTCCTCCGCCTCCCCCCTCCTTTTACATATTTTGTGCTATCGTATGGTAGATCAAATAAATATACGTTTTTATGGTTTGGTGTCTTTTGTTTCACCCTCTGTTTTTCCCTTGTTCCTTTCCCTCCCCCCCTTGTCCCCTTCTCTTTTGTTCCCCCTCTTTTGTCCCATTATCTGTTGATTAATCATCTCGTCCACATCATCCCTTACCTCCCCATACCTTCCCTTCCCTCCACGGGTTGTTGTAGAGGTGTGGGGGACACTTTTTCCTCGCACCATTGCCCGGTAGCTTTGATTAAAGGCGGATAAGTCGGAGGGGACCGACGAGCTAGAGGATCACACGTCCATCTTAGGCCACGCCCCCCAAATACAGTATTTTGACCGTTTCATTCTTAACAGACAACAAACAGTCCAATAGCATTAACTCTTGCGATGCGCCGGCCAATCGGCATAGCCCGTATATATCTTGAGATAACCTTCGCCAAAGCCTCTTTTCTTTGCTGCTCCCCGATGAAGTGATAAAGATTTTTGTATTGCTGCTGCTAATACTTAAGAAATTATTTAGGGGCGTGGCTTGGGCTCCATTCGGAATGGCCGCGTGAGGGAGGAGCTCCACTCAGACTCCAGCACTACACGGCTCCCCTGCACTCCCTGACCGGCGATGGGGAAAACAAACAAGACCCCCGGCGCCCAGAAGCCTCAGGGACTTGACCGGGTGACAGACACCCCCATCTCTGCGTAGATTTTTGGTGGAGCCCGCGGATCTCCCGGCGGGTCCGCCTGACAAAATGGTGGACGAGGTGAGGACACAGGCAGAACCTGAACCCTCCTTGATTTCCCCAACGGGCACAGAAGAAGCCACCTCGGTGGACCCGGCGGTCTGGCTCCCTTTGCTCCGCAATTTGCCTACAAAGTTAGATTTGAAGGAGGCCAATGCAGAATTACGCTCCTCCATCATGGTGGAACTGCAACACATGCGCCAAGACATTCAGGGCCTTACACACAGGGTGGACACGCTGGAACAGGGATCTGACTCATTGCGGCTCGCCCAAGAAGTGTCAGCATCGGTTCTGCAACTACGCTCTACTCAACTGCGTAACATGGCCCTCCACATAGCGGACTTAGATAACAGGTGACGCTGCAATAACCTCTGGCTACGGGGCTTACCGGAAACGGAGACGTCTGTGGATCAATGACTGGTATGCTCTCTTCAATTTTTAATACGTTGCTGGACAGACCTGAATCTTCAGCCATTGATTTTGTCAGGGCGCATAGGCCCCTCAGGCCCCGAGGACTTCCAGGGAGCCCACCACGAGACATGATATGCTGCCTATATGATTTTGGCCTCAAAGAAGACATACTGCATAAAGCGCGTGAGGCTACACAGTTCTCCTACGAAGGGACTGAGCTCCAGCTGTTCCCAGACTTATCACCGGCGACTCTGGCTTATAGACGTGCCCTAAAGCCTCTTACATCGCTTTTACGTGACCAACAGCTACGCTATCGCTGGCATACACCAACTGGCCTGGCGGTTCTCTGTGATCAAGGCACTCCTATTTTGCAATCCCCGGAGGATGTTGCGACCCTATCGACGGACCTTCAACTACCACCTTTGCAATTTCCCTGGCCGGACCCCCTTGCTCTATACAATCAAGAGGCACGTGGCTCACGCCAGACCCCTCTTCCGCCTCGCCCGGGGAGAAATCGTGGACAAGCGGGGAGACGCACTGGCTCGCAGATGTGAACTGGAAACACTTCGCTCCCACTCCACTACCCCACCTGTCTGGATTAATACATTCAAGCTCTGCAGCCGAACCATGTGGGCCCATGGCGAGCGGCTTCTACACGCCTGGACTGTCTATTAATAACTGACCGAAGTTTCCAACCCCCCTAACGGTCTGCTACGCAGCTATGCTGCTCGATCCTAAGACAACCCGCCAGACTGCACAGAGCGACCAAATGGCCTCACTACCGCCCCACCCCGGGGCTATTCGTTGATGCTGAGACTACTGTGGATTACTGACCGTGGCAGGACACACACGCCTTGGCACGCCAATAAGTAGAAAGCGCCTCGCTGTCTAGCCTTTCCGCCATCTTAACTTCGGCACGACATCGTTATTATAATGGGTGGACTTTTTGATGTTCAACATGGCTGGACTGACCGCGCAATGGGTCTCCCCTTTTTCAGATTCTGCAGGAGGGTCTTGTCCCTGCCCCAAATCCGGTCAAGTTCGTTTCCGAAAATTCAGTAATGTTGGCCTTGGGCCATATATATATATATATATGTATGAGGCCTATGTTTGCTGAAAATGTTTTACTTTACTGCCCTCTGAGTCGTTGGGCGGCTCCGTACAATTGTGTTTCTCACTTTTTAAATTACCTGTTGGTCCTGCCTGGGGCCCAGCCGCGTACCCCACCGAGGTTAGCGGCCCAGTCGTTATCTGGTGTTTTCACCAGTGTCGTTGCCGCACCCGCCGCTCATCGCCTCTTCGTGATTGTATATAGTTACCCCTTATTTTCTGTTCCCTTTCTCCCCCCCCCCGAGGATTTCGATATGTCGACCGCCCACGGCACGCCACTTACGCCTGCTGATTTAGTCCTTGTTTCCATTAATGCAAATGGTCTAAATGTCCCTGAAAAACGTTCCCAAGCCATGAGAGACTTCCGATCCCAGAGGGCCTCAGTTGTGCTTATACAGGAGACTCACTTCCAGGAGGGAAAGGCGCCCACTTTGATGAACTCTTATTACCCCTTAGGCTTCTATAGCTATAATACTGAGGCTAAAACTAAGGGGACAGCAATTTTGTTTCACAGGCGCGTTCCGTTTCAGTTACTTGATTCTATGACTGATGCGGGAGGTCGCTTTTGTTTTTGTCAAGGGTCGGATGTTAGATCAGGTTTATACCTTCGCCAACTGTTATGCCCCCAACAAAGCACAACATAAGTTTCTCTCCGCTGCACTGCGCACATTGAGGGACTTTGCTGAGGGGCTAGTCATGATGGGAGGTGACCTGAATGTGCCTTTAGAACCATCCTGGGACACTTCCGTGGGCTGCTCGTCCATTCCGTTGCACATTCTGCGCTCATGCCGTAGCTCCCTACACGCATCTAGATTTGCAGATTGCTGGTGCACACTGCACCCTACGGGCAAGGACTTTTCATTCTATGCACATCCCTCCCAATCCTACTCAAGGATTGATTACCTGTTTATTCCACAATACCACCTCTCTGCCCTGCGCAGCGCAGCGATAGGTACAGCCACGTGGTCGGACCACGCCCCAGTGTCTATCACTTTACGCTCCCCCATGTTTAGGCTGACTGCCCCGAACTGGCGCCTTAATGACTCCCTCTTATCCGACCCGCTTGTGGCTGAGGAAGGACGGCAGGTCCTCACAGATTTCTTTGAGGAGAATGCCACTGGTGAAGTGGCCTCGCCGATAGTGTGGGAGGCGCATAAATGCGTGATCAGAGGCTACTTTATCAGAAAGGGCGCTGAGCTGTCTAAACGTCGATCAGCTGCTATACGAGACCTCCAGCAACAGATAACCCAGATCTCCTCCAACCACAAACGGGAAGGTAACCCTGAAACTATGGCACACCTGACTGAGCTACGCAGATCCTTAAATACACTCATGAACACATCCTATCACCGATCGTACTTACGCTCTAAAGCCCTTTTCCACCTACACGGGGATCAGAGTGGGAGGTTGCTGGCGCGAATGATAGCCAAAAAACGCTCAGCTAAATATATAGCTAAATTGCGCAACTCACAGGGCGTGACGCAACGGTTACCAGCAAAACTACTTAAAATCGTACGGGACTATTATGCTGCGCTCTATGACCTGCAGGGCAATACTTGCCCTCAAGACCTAGCCCACAAACATTCTGGCCTACCTAACTAAATACTCCCCTAAATGAATTTCCTGCCAAACATCAGAACTTTTAGACCGCCCCTTAACAGCAAAAGAATTGGCTTTGGTGCTTAAATCCTCTAAAACCGGAAAAAGCCCCGGCCCTGATGGTCTCCCTGTCCGATATTACAAGACCTAAGCTGCAATCCTCTCTCCCATGTCTTGACGGCTTACAATGTCCTGGCAGAGGGGCAACATCTCCCTACACAGACCCTAAGTGCCAACATAACGATACTACCGAAAGAAGGCAAGGACACTGACCTTTGCTCCAGCTACAGACCCATTTCTTTATTAAACTGTGATCTGAAGCTGTTTGCAAAAATTTTGGCTGAAAGACTTAAACCCTTCCTTCCCACAATTGTCTGTGCGGACCAAGTGGGGTTTGTCCCTGGCCGAGAGGCCCGGGACAACACCATGCGGACCCTGCAACTCATGCACCATGCTTGTCGCTCATCTCAGGTGTTGGCACTCCTATCCACAGATGCGGAGAAAGCCTTCGACAGTGTGGATTGGGATTTTATATCCCTCTCCCTGACACATATTGGCCTAGGCCCTCATCTCCGCGCTTGGATAGGAGCCCTATATGGAGATGCGACTGCACGTGTCTGTGTGAATGGGGTATTTACGGCCCCATTTCCCATCCGCAATGGCACTCGGCAGGGGTGCCCTCTCTCACCGCTGCTATTTGTATTGACCCTACAACCTTTCTTAGAGGCCATTCGGTTGAATCCGAATATAATGGGGGTTATGGTGGGTCCTCAACAGCACAAGGGGCGGCGTATGCAGATGACCTCCTGTTTTTAGTAACAAGGCCGGAGGTGTCTTTGCCGGGAGTCATAGAAACATAGAAAAATGTCGGCAGATAAGAACCTTTCGGCCCATCTAGTCTGCCCAATTACATGGATACTTAACCTGGATTTATCTTTTGTTTAGGATAGCCTTATGCTATGGCGGCCTTTGAGGAATACGGCAGGCTCTCCAACCTTAAAATTAATTTCCTTAAATCTCATATCCTCAACATCTCGGTCCCTGACTCCAGAGCCCAAGCTTTGAAACCGCACTTTACTTTTACATGGGTGGCCGAGAAAATTAAATACCTGGGCATCTGGCTCTCGTCACAGGGCTCCCACCTTTTTCAGGATAACTTTCCTCCACTATTTAAGTCCCTGCAGTGCGACCTAGCTAATTGGAATTACCCGCATATCTCCAGGATAGGACATATTGCAGTAATCAAGATGAATGTACAACCCCGACTGCTATACTTGCTACAAACAATACAATTTACAATTGATCTTCCTAGGACGTTCCTTGCTTTCCTTAGGACTCTAGTGGCCAATTACATTTGGAGGGGTAAACACCCCAGGTTGAGTTACCAGGTACTCACTATGTCAAGAGCTGCAGGGGGTTTAGCCCTACCCAATTTTAGCCTTTACCACGAGGCCTGTCACCTTCAACGGGTGGTGGAGTGGTCAAGAGAAGGATCGGTTAAGTTGTGGAGAGCAGTGGAACAGGAACTTGTTGGGAGACCGATGACGGTTCTCCCGTGGCTGACATTAAAAGAAGGAAGGAGATTGGCCAGGTCATCGCCATTCGTGGGAGCGACGTACGGGATATGGCGCCGGATTGCGACTAAATCTAACTTCAATTCCTTTCCTTCCCCCATGACTCTGGTGATACATAATGAAGATTATCTCCCTGGACTAGATTCAGTTAGACTGGTCCCCGTCCCCACACCACGCATACTGCACTTTTTCAACGCCTCGGTCCGCCGACCATTGACTGACTTAATGCAAGACAGACCTGTCGCATTCCTCCACTCCTTTCGTTACGCTCAGATACGACACTACCTTGATGGCATTCCACAAAAGCATCAGCTAGGGCACCCGCTGCGGACATTTGAGAGCCTGTGCTGCAACACGGGACCGCTGTCACATGGCCTGTCACTGCTTTACTCACAGCTCAGGGACTCTGCCAGTCCACCGCCATATATGGGAAAATGGGAATCCATATTAAACATTACACTTTCGGACGACCAATGGTCTAAGATATGTGAATTAACACATCACTATTCCACCTCCGCCAAATCTCAGGAAACCGCATATAAGGTCCTTAGCTTATGGTACCGGACCCCGGACATAATTAATCGCTATGATTCACAGGTTCCTGCGCTGTGCTGGTGATGTAATGATGCCCTCGGTGATATGTTACACATCTGGTGGGATTGCCCAATACTCCGACATTTTTGGTCAAGAATACACAACATACTCAAAGAATTTACAGATCCCCCCCCCACCTGAGTTTTCACTGGCTGCGATGCTCCTACATCATAATTATTCAATAGCTTCCTATAAACGCACACTGGCTATCCGGGTTCTGAACACCGCTAAGGCCTTAATACCTCTGTACTGGAAACAGCTCACCCCCCCCCACCCCTCACACTCTGGTTTACCCGCATGGAAGAACTCCATTCCGTAGAGCAGCTGATGTACAGGGCTTCTGACCGACTACCTCAATACTCAGAAATCTGGTCAAATTGGATTCTCAGGTCCTCGGCCAGTGCATTCCGAGCGTTGCTGATTATCCCACAAGACACGGAGGCGAGTATTATGCTATATTTTCTTTACTTAAGCCGATAGCAGCAAAGAACAATCTCTCAAATACAAAACAAAGTATTTAGAGAGTGAAAAAAACATGTTTAAACAGTATATATTTATAACATAACAATGGTACAGTCCAGTATAACAATGGTACAGTCCAACTCCTCAAATCATCTGACAACCGTTGGCTCTTCTCTTTTTTTCTTTGCTGCTCGCCGAGATGAGATGACAGTTTTACTGTATTTTCGCTGTAACATTATATATATATATGTACACATGTATTTTATTAATTGATATATATTTTATGCACATACACTTTGTATTTATGTTGGTTGTATTCATTACAGGGGCTAGGCTTCTCAGCTATTTGTCTCTTTTTTGTTTGGGGATGGTATAGTTTATTGCCCAGCTAAAAAGATTTTTTTCCCCATTTCAGAGCGTATCCGTCTATACGACGGCTTTTTGTTATGTTTTGGTGCCTCCCCTGCATCTCCGTCATTCAGAGAGGTGCGGCTTCGTGCCACTGCCTGAGGTAAACGCTCGCAACGGTCCACGCATGCGCGGTGTGTCGCGGCGAGTTACCTCAGGAGACCGGCGGTTGAATAAAACGGCTGTGAAACGGCAAGTTTTTTTGCAATAAAATTGGGTTAATGATTATGGCCAATAATAAGATACCAGTCACCCCAGGTACTTTAGTGCCTATTCCCTTAAATGCCAACCCGGCACATGCCTTTGTGGCTGCGCTGTCGGCTTTTTCTAACAACTTAGAAAATATAATGGTTAGAGTGCTGGCAAGTCATTCGGCCAGAAGGTCCTCCATTATTTCCCCGGCATCAGATAAATTCTTATCCATTGATTCGCACCAGGATGAGGAGGTCCCTGGGACCTCAAATGAGGGAGGTGAGCAACTCCCTAAAAAATGCTCACATAAAAAACGTACTTATACAAGTACACAACATGATTCTCCACAACATTCCACTGTGGTTAAAAAAGGGGCCATTTAAAATCGGCCACCAAACGGAGATGGAAACGTGCAAAACGCGCAAAGGATACTGACAGCTCCTCTGATTATTCCAGTGAGGAAGAGATGTCAGATCCGGAGGAGAGCTCTGACCCCGATTATGACCCGGAGGCTTCCCCGGTAGAAACGGACACTGTGTCTTCACCTGAGTCCAGTGAGGGAAACAAACCGGCTTTAGATCCGGTAGATGCTTTGGGGAACTCAATGTTCATTCCGGAACAATTAAAACATCCACGCTCTTCTGAGTGGTCGCCAATTGAACATGTGGCTAAATACATTGAGCAACGTATACGTTTGCCCATGGATAAGAGGACCAGAAATAACCTGAGGGCTGAGTGCCCGGCCCCAACTTTGGCACATAAATTACATTTAGTACTGGAGTTGGATCCGAAGATCATAGACATACTTCAGGAGTCTAATTGGTCTCCAAAGAGGGGAGTTGAGGCCACATTGAAGGTGTGCCACGATAAATTATTCAACCTTCTAGGTCCACTGGCCAAATTGATGGATTCTGTTGAAAGAGCTCTTCTCACGAACGAGAAACCAGACCTGTTTGAATACAGGGGCTGGATACAAAGATTGGTCTGTGTTTTTGGGAATTTGAACACTGCCATTTCAAGCGAGAGGAGACGTTCAATTCTCCTTAAGATTGATGCTAAAGTAGCTTCTCTGGCAACCAACGAGCCAGGCTCCAGTGCTGAAGGCATGCTTTTTGGAGAAGGGATCTTCAAAGAAATGTCTGATTACTCGGGATCTTTCGACAGTTGGCAAAGTCAAGGCCAAAATAAGGAAAGCTTTCCCGAATAGGGTTTTTGGCAGGGCCGGGAAAAACAGGGGTCGTTTTCCCAGCCGCAATTCATATTCCACCTCAAGAGGTGCTTTCAGATCCTCTTATCAAGAGGCCCCAAAAACCCCCACCTTTTTTCCCGCAAAGATCCTGTCACGGATGGCTCTGTTCTGGGGCGCCTGGCAGCAGATTCCTCGCTGCTCGCTGGCCAGGCGCCGAATAATAACGCCACCGGGTGCGCTCACGTGGGACGCCGGGGGGCGGAGCCTGGCGTTATGACGCGGACCCGCCGGGTTTAAAACCCGGCTTCACTAGTTCGCCGGTGCCCTGACGTGGTATTCACTTCCCGCAGAGCTCTTGTGTTTTTGGCTAATATATATATCTGTGTCTGACCTTGCTTCTGGCTAACGAACCATTCTGTGTATGACTCCTGGCATTGGCAAACGAACCATTCTGTGTATGACTCCTGGCATTGGCAAACGAACCATTCTGTGTATGACTCCTGGCATTGGCAAACGAACCATTCTGTGTATGACTCCTGGCATTGGCAAACGAACCATTCTGTGTATGACCCCTGGCATTGGCAAACGAACCATTCTGTGTACGACCCCTGGCATTGGCAAACGAACCACCCTGTGTATAACCCCTGGTATTGGCATTTACTCTTCTCACGGTTCTGCTCTTAACTTTGGTACCGAGGTCAGTCTATGTGGCACCCTAAGCACACATCAGGCTACCTCTGATATTACTAAGGTCCTAGGGAAAACGAGTACTCTATTCTGTACCTCTGTCTGGTGTTTACCCTTGCTTGTCTATTGTCTGGTTCATTATCTATCTAGTTGTGCCGACCATTCAAGGATCGGAAGGGTAGAGAGCGGTCTACGTAAAGGGACCACTATCTTGGTATTCAGGGGGATTCGTGACATTACGTCAGGGCCAATGGATCCCGCAGACCTCTCTAACCAGTTGGCACGTATCGCAGCCAGACAAGAGGAGCAGGACCATAGGATGGACCAGATTTCTCTCGCTCTACAAACCCTGTTAAATCGGTCCAATACTGGTACCACAAACCCTCCAGACCCAGTATTGCCTAGAGTCAGTTCGGTCTCTCCTGAAAGACATAGGCTTAGTATGAAGGCACCCTTACGCTATGATGGTACACCAAGCTTATGCCGGGGTTTTCTGACCCAACTCGAGATCTTGTTTGAGAACAACCCAGGGTCTTGTATATCTGATAAAGCCAAAGTAGGCTATCTGATTAATCATTTAACAGAAAAAGCTTTATTATGGGCTACGCCGTTGTGGGAAAATAAGAAACCCATCATCTATGACTATGAGGGTTTTACCTCTGAGTTAAAACGTACCTTTGATCCCTCTAGAAGGGCTACCAATGCGGGTAGGTCCTTGTTTCACATTAAACAAGGTAATAGGAGGGTCTCCGACTATGCCATAGAGTTTAAGACTTTGACGTCAGAGGTGCTTTGGCCGAACGACGTTTTAACCTTAGCCTTTACCGAAGGCCTGAACGAGGCTTTTATGTTTGAGCTGGCTCCCTTAAAATTACCAGAAAATCTGGACCATTTGATTGACTTTTGCATAGCCATGGACGATCAAATTAGGGAAAGGAGACACCCCAGAGACAGACCCAGAAGGGTCTTGCCTCCTTTACCCTTATTACCCAGACACATCAGTACGTCAGGTAACCCGGAGAACGCAAAAACAGATATGCCAGTCGTTGAACCTATGCAAATAGGAAAAACGGGTATTTCGGAGGCTGAAAGAGCTCACAGAAGAGAAAAGGGGCTCTGCTTCTATTGTGCAGGGGCTGATCATTTCCGCCTTCAATGTCCTCAGAGACCCAGGGTTAACAGGGGGAGAGTGGCAAATCGGGTCAAAGAACAGCCAATACCCAGGTTATCGGTTCTCTTTATGCCTCCTTTGTGGATAGTGAAAAAAAAAAATCCAGGATTCTGTTACCGATCTCCCTAACCTGGGAGGGGGTTCACCTCAAGACTGAGGCGTTCTTAGACTCTGGGGCCTCAGGTAATTTCATGGATAAATATTTTGCTGCCAAAAACCTCTTACCTCTGGTTCTCAAGGAAAAACCTCTAATGGTGGAGGCCATAGATGGTAAACCCCTGTCATGTCCACATATCACTCACGACACTGTCGATGTATGTATGAAAACAGGAGTTTTACACCAGGAAACGATAAGATTTCAAATTATTGAATCTCCCTCATGTCCTGTCGTTCTTGGGTTTCCATGGTTAACAGAGCACAACCCGGTTATTGATTGGGTCCAGAGAGACATAAAATGTTGGGGTCCTAATTGTCAGTCTAATTGCCTAGGCAGGGTCAATGTGATTGGTAGCCTCAATGTTGCCACAGCCCCTCCTTTATCCACAGAGGTCCCTGAATGTTATCTGGCATTAAAGGAGGTGTTCTCTAAAGCCAGGACTGAGGTCCTACCACCACATCGTCCATATGACTGTGCTATTGATTTACTCCCCGGTACGATGCCTCCTAGGGGACATGTATACCCTTTGTCACAAAAAGAAAACGACATTATGGAGGAATACATAAGGGAGAATCTAGAGCGAGGATTCATTAGACGGTCCTCCTCTCCAGCAGGAGCAGGTTTCTTTTTTGTCTCCAAAAAAGAGGGAGATCTGCGACCTTGCATCGATTATAGAGGTTTGAATAGGATAACTATAAGAAATGCATATCCCATACCTCTCATAACAGAATTGTTCGACCGATTAAAAGGGGCCCGTATATATACGAAGCTCGATTTACGCGGAGCTTACAACCTGGTTAGGGTTAAAAAGGGAGATGAATGGAAAACGGCTTTTAATACACGTAGCGGGCATTATGAATACCTGGTGATGCCCTTTGGATTATGTAATGCGCCAGCCGTTTTTCAGGACCTCATAAATGACACCTTAAGGGATTTTCTGCAAGAATTCGTCATAGTATATCTGGATGACATCCTGATATACTCTCCTGATGTGGACACTCATCACGCCCACGTGAAACAAGTATTGAAAAAACTATTGAAGGCTGGATTGTATTGTAAACTAGAAAAATGTCTATTCGACATAGTAACAGTGCATTTCCTTGGTTATATAATAACCCCTGAGGGTTTTCAAATGGACCCTAAAAAACTCTCAGCAATTCTTGACTGGCCTCTACCCCAAGGGCTTAAAGCCATCCAGAGGTTTCTGGGGTTTACTAACTACTATCGGAGATTCATTAAAGACTTTTCAGCCTTGGTAGCTCCCCTCACGGCTTTGACAAAGAAAGGGGTGGGAAATCAGAAATGGACACCTCAAGCCACTCAAGCCTTTGAGGCACTTAAACAAGCATTCACTACTGCCCCTGTTCTCCGACATCCAGATCCGGCTCTGCCTTTCCAAGTAGAAGTTGACGCCTCCGAACTAGGTCTTGGTGCAGTCTTGTCCCAAAGGGAGGCACCCGACAAACCCTTGCATCCATGCGGCTTCTATTCTCGGAAATTGTCCCCGGCAGAGAAGAACTATGACATTGGAAATAGAGAGTTGTTAGCAGTCATCTCGGCCTTGGCAGAATGGAGATACTTATTGGAGGGGTCTAAGGACCCGATCGTTATCATAACCGATCATAAGAATCTCACGTACATTGGAGATGCTAAACGTTTAAATTCCAGACAAGCGAGATGGTCATTGTTTCTTTCAAGTTTTAATTTCGTGCTTACCTATAGACCTGGGTCCAGAAACATTAAAGCAGACGCCTTATCGAGACAGTATGAATCTTATGAACATAATATCCAAGATCAGCATCCCATTGTACCCCAGGAAAGGATTATAGCCTCTACCACGATTAGTGTCTCGTCTCCTCTAGTGAAAAGGTTGCAGACCGTCCAGGGTGCAGCTCCTGGGGGGAAACCTCCCGCGAAACTCTTTGTACCTGAGAACGAAAGAGAGGAAGTACTTAACGTTTATCATGACAATAAAACCTCTGGGCATATGGGTATCACCAAAACAGTGGCTAGTATCAGTAAACTCCTCTGGTGGCCCACGTTGCGCCGAGACGTTAAAGATTACATAGCTGTGTGCGAGGTGTGCACAAGACATAAAAGTCCCAAAACAGCACCCATTGGTTTACTCCAGCCTTTGCCGATCCCCGAACGCCCATGGTCGCATGTAGCCATGGATTTTATAGTAGATTTACCTGAGTCAAGAGGGAATACAGTTATACTTACGGTCATAGATCGATTCTCCAAGATGGGTCACTATGTGCCTCTTCGGAAACTACCTTCGGCAGCCGAACTGGTGCCCATATTCATTTCCAACGTGGTTCGCATACACGGTGTTCCTCTGGAGATTGTCTCTGATAGGGGGACACAATTCGTCTCCAGATTCTGGAAAGGGTTTTGTAAGAATGTGGGGATAGACTTATCCTTCTCTTCGGCCTATCACCCCCAACGGAAGCAGCAGAACGAGCCAACCAAAATATAGAGAAATATCTCAGGTGCTTTATATCAGAACAACAAAATAACTGGTCAGACCTGTTACCATGGGCAGAGTATGCTTTGAACAGTGCAGTGAGTGAATCCACAGGACATTCCCCTTTCTTCACTGTTTATGGTTTTGATCCTCCCGTGCTCCCCGCTACGTTTCCTGATACCACGATTCCTGCTTTGGATGAGCATTTGGCATCATTGAAAGAGACTTGGGAGAGAGTCAAACGGGCACTGGAAGAGAGTAGTGCCATCCAGAAAACCAAGGCCGACAGACACAGGAGGCAGGCACCCGTGTATCAAGTTGGGGACAGGGTTTGGCTTTCTTCACGGAATATCAAGCTCTTAGTGCCTTCCATGAAGTTGGCACCTAGATATATCGGCCCCTATAAGATTCTGCGGCGACTCAACCCTGTCTCCTATGCTTTGGCGTTACCCCCCATATCAGGATACACAATGTGTTCCACGTGAGCCTTTTGAAACCGTTGTTATGTAACCGGTACACCAAGGTCCGTGCTCCACCTCCTCCTGTCTCTGTGGAGGGCCAGGAGGAGTACGAGGTTGAGGCCATTCTGGATGCCAGAAAGTCTAGGGGGTCCTTACAGTACTTGGTCGATTGGGTGGGTTACGGTCCAGAGGATCGTTCTTGGATTCCGGCTGCAGAGGTCCATGCCCCTCGGTTGGTGAAGGCCTTCTATTTGGCGCACCCCCGTGCCCCTGGGGGTCGTCCGGTGGCCGCCCGTGGAGGGGGGGTTCTGTCACGGATGGCTCTGTTCTGGGGCGCCTGGCAGCAGATTCCTCGCTGCTCGCTGGCCAGGCGCCGAATAATAACGCCACCGGGTGCGCTCACGTGGGACGCCGGGGGGCGGAGCCTTTCGTTATGACGCGGACCCGCCGGGTTTAAAACCCGGCTTCACTAGTTCGCCGGTGCCCTGACGTGGTATTCACTTCCCGCAGAGCTCTTGTGTTTTTGGCTAATATATATATCTGTGTCTGACCTTGCTTCTGGCTAACGAACCATTCTGTGTATGACTCCTGGCATTGGCAAACGAACCATTCTGTGTGTGACTCCTGGCATTGGCAAACGAACCATTCTGTGTATGACTCCTGGCATTGGCAAACGAACCATTCTGTGTATGACCCCTGGCATTGGCAAACGAACCATTCTGTGTACGACCCCTGGCATTGGCAAACGAACCACCCTGTGTATAACCCCTGGTATTGGCATTTACTCTTCTCACGGTTCTGCTCTTAACTTTGGTACCGAGGTCAGTCTATGTGGCACCCTAAGCACACATCAGGCTACCTCTGATATTACTAAGGTCCTAGGGAAAACGAGTACTCTATTCTGTACCTCTGTCTGGTGTTTACCCTTGCTTGTCTATTGTCTGGTTAATTATCTATCTAGTTGTGCCGACCATTCAAGGATCGGAAGGGTAGAGAGCGGTCTACGTAAAGGGACCACTATCTTGGTATTCAGGGGGATTCGTGACAGATCCAGACCTTTCCGTCAACGCGGTTACAGGGGATCTAGGAGATCAGGATCCTTTGGTGAGTATACCTTCACTCCAATGTTTTTCCACAGGAGAGGTGGGGGGAAGGACATTACATTTTTTCAATCAATGGCAAATAATCACAACGGACTCATGGGTTCTTCAGACAGTTCGGGGTTTCAGGATAGATTTCACTTCACATCCTGTACAGACTATACCTCCGGGAATAATGGTTATGCCCAAAAAAGACAGAGCCATCACTTCACTAGAAGTAAAAAATCTTTTAAGAAAGAATGCCATAGAAGAGGTGATACCTCAGAAAGAAATATTTTTGAGCAATATATTTCTGGTAAAAAAGAAAGACGGGGATTTCCATCCTGTAATCAATTTGAAACAATTAAACGAGTACGTTGTCTACACAACCATTTCAAAATGGAGGGCATTCCATCATTAAAAGGAGTCTTAACTCCACTAGATTGGATGGTCAAAATAGACCTAAAAGATGCATATCTGATGATACCAATAGAAGTTACCAGCAGGGATTTTCTCCAATTTCATTGGGACGACACCCTTTGGAGGTTCAAGTCCCTACCTTTCGGTCTGTCATCCGCCCCTTGGTGTTTCACCAAGGTAATGAGGCCTGTAGTAGCATTTCTGCGCAGCAGGGGGGTACGTCTAGTAATTTACCTAGACGATATTCTCCTCCTGACGAAGGATTGAACATTATTGACAGTTCACAAAGATTGGACGATCAATCTGTTGTCCAATTTGGGTTTCCTAATAAACTACAAGAAATCGGTTCTCACACCAACACAGTTAATCGAATTCTTAGGTTTTACCGTAGATTCCACAGAGATGTCTCTTTCTTTGCCTTCAACCAAAGTTCAGTTGATCCACAAGGAAATCAGACGTCTCCTGTCGGCACAGGAGTTCCCATTACGATGATTAGCTCGCCTTCTAGGTCTACTTTCCTCGGCAATACAAGTGGTCTTTCCAGGACCGCTGTATTATCGGGCCCTTCAACGTCTGAAGGCGCGATATCTGAGGAGGGGATGGTTTTATCCAGATTGCATCTCTTTAGACGACGAATCGAAAAAAGAGATGCAATGGTGGCTGAACCATTTGGAATCATGGAATGGCGGGACCATCATCCATCCAATACCAGAATTAGTCATAGAATCAGACGCCAGCAGATCTGGGTGGGGCGCGCGATGCGGTTCACTTTCCACAGGCGGCAGATGGGACACTACAGAGGTAGATTGGCACATAAACGGTTTGGAACTCCTCGCTGGTTTGTTTGCTATTCAAAGTTTCGTCAAACATTTCCAGGCGAGTTCCATTCTTCTCAAAATGGACAATCTGTCCGCAGTGCGTTACATCAACCACTTAGGAGGTCCCAGATCCAAACAGTTGGCAGAGCCGGCAAAGACCTTTTGGGGATTTGCCTAACAGTTCAGGCCCAATACATTCCAGGCCTCCACAATGTAGTGGCGGATTGGAATTCTCGATACCTGATAGATTACAGCGATTGGAGATTAGATACCGAGGTATTTGCCAAATTGTCATTTATCTGGGGTCCTTTTTCTATAGATCTATTTGCATCGCGTCTCAATACACTACTACCTCAGTATTACAGCTGGAGACCAGATCCCATGGCTCTAGCCACGGATGTTCTGGTTCAGGTATGGCCGCTAGGGACGCTTTATGCATTTGCACCATTCGTCCTCATTCTAGCGGTAATAAGACTCGTACAATCGCAATTGGCTACGATAGTCCTCATAACACCACTGTGGAGGTCCCAACCTTGGGTCCCACTACTTCTGGAACTGTCTGTGGACGTTCCCAGGTTAATCCAGGTTTGGCCATACACTCTGGGGGATCCGGAGGGGACACTTCACAATATCTTGAATCCTCACTCGTTGCGGTTGGTAGCATGGAAAATATCAGGGGTCATTGGCCTTCCATCGACATTTCGGAGGCAACTGCCTCGTTGTTGTGAAGTTCCTGGGCCCCATCTACCAGAAGGAGATATAGATCCGCATGGAGGGCGTGGGCCTCTTGGAGTTTGGAACAACGTATTAATCCCGTTTCAGCTTCTTTGAGTAGCTTGTTAAGTTATTTCTTTTTTTTTATTTTTTTATTTAAAGTTTTTTATTTTGTAATTAAGTCGTCATATAAACAGAAAGAGTAAGGGCCTCGCAGGGCCACATGTGACGAAAAAGCATCAGCAATAAGACAGCCAGTATATAAACAGTCAGCTTAAGTACATCAGGAGAGTAACAATAAACATCCCCAAATAGGGGGGTCTCATCTAAATAGAAATCAAAAATTATCTTGTCAGCAGGAAACATTGCATCATCAAAGCAAGAAAATATAGGTCTACCTCAAAGTAGTACATCTGGCAACAGAAAGTTAACAAACCGTGGGAAAGGATGAAGAGAACTACACCGACCACACACCAGCAAAGGAACAAAGGGGAAAAAAAAAAGGGGATATATATATTATTGGGTGGGGTAGAGGAGAGTGGCAAAGGCCAAAATTGTGACTTTCCCGGCTCACTCCTGAAGGAGGCCGTGGAAGGATAATGTCACAAGGCCCAGGAGCCCGAGGGCCAAGTATCGCAACCAGAGCCATGGTAGGTGCCATAGTGGCACACCTCGGGGCAGCCCGAATAATGCCAGAAAAAAAAAAAAAGAAAAAAAAGGGGGTGGGGGGGAGAGGGGAGGTAGGGTACACCATTGCTGGCGGGGTAAGTGTCGGTAAAGAACCAAAAGTCATCGGTAACAGGATGGTGTGGAGGATTCACCGCCTAACTCACAGGGTAGAGGCACAAGGGAGATATAGCAGGATGAGGGGGGGGGGGCAGGGAAAACACAGAAATAAGGGGGAGCAGTGTAGACTAAGGTGGTCGAGCGAATCTCCGTCAACAGAAAAATAAATATCTATAGTGTGGGGGGGGGCGCTCAAAAGTCAAAGGGGTGTCCGCAAGGGGGGGCAGATGTCGCAAAAGAATGTCATCTGAGTTCAGATCAGGGTGGTCGGCATAAACAGCCCCAGATACGGTCACCCGCCGAGGCTGGAGAGCGAATAGCTACGGAGAGCACGCCAAAGCGGACAGGGGGTTCAGCCGGCATCTAAAAATATACAGGTGGGTAAAGTCATCCAAGCAGCCAACGTGATGAACAATACAGCCAGCAGCAGGCCTTCCAAGTGAGGCACCCCGGCGGGACAGAAGAGCCATCCACAAAGCCGGCCAGGACGTGAAGCCGCAGCAGACCGGCCATCACCATCCCCGAATACCGGAACTGATCCGAGGGCAGCAGGTTGCTCCAGCAGAGGGACCAGGCACCGCACAGCAGAAGGCCCCACCGGGCCAGGGCAGTCTCCGCACCGATCACCGACCTCCATCTCAGGTAAGACATCAGGTGTACAAGAAAGCAGATCCTCAGCATGCCCAGCCAGTGAAGGGGGAAGGCGGCCTCCCAATCCAGTGTTACCCACGGCCGTGGGGGTCCCTCCGGAATGTTCCTCCGCCACCTCCAAAGGCATCACATCATCCGATAGGCACCCCTGCCACGCGTCCGACGCCCCCCCCCCAGCAACCAAACATCCGGCAGCAGCACGGCTATAGGGTCCCCTGGCTCCGCTCGAGACGCACTCCCCCCCTCCGCGATTGCATAGTGAGGCGCAATCGGGTCAGGCGTAATCACCCTCCACACTGGGACACCGGTACTCTCCATCTCGGCCCGTTCGACATGCGGGCGCTTCACCGGGACAGCAGCATCATACGTAGCAGCGCGGCAGGAACACAGCAGAAGTTCAGCCCTCCACATCTCACGGAACTCAGCCAAAAGAAACTGCAGATCACCCTTAGTCAAGGGTCGATCATCCTGGGTCAGCGATGGCGACCCCCGATCTTCACTCATCCTCAGGTCTGGCCTCGGGTCTTAGGCCCCAAGATGGCCGCTGGACAAATTCCCAGCCAGAAAAACGTTGGCGATTCCGCAGTCAGGTGGCCAAATGTCCCAGGACGCTGTCTCATAGAGAGTGGGGTAGTATCCAAAGCTTCTCGGAGCCGAAGGGAGAGAGGGAATACTTCAGAAAATTGGTGAAAACACACCAAAAAGTCGCAATCAGAGCGGAGCTCATGAATCCTGCTTCCTCTCTCCTCGGCAGTTAGCCACACCCCTTGTTGTTAAGTTATTTCACTCGTTTATTTGAGGATGGGAAAGCATATCGCACGATCAATAATTCCAGATCGGCAATATCTGCTTCACATCAAGGGTTTGACGGGATTCCTGCAGGGAAACTGAAGAGAATAATCGTCTCCAATTGTCCGTCCTTAAGCCCTAAGACCCTGTCTTAGGCACACCTTGAGTTAACTCTCCTCCTGCGCAGGGAGAGAGAAAATCCTTTCAAAAAGGACACACGAGGCATGTATTTTTGTCTGGCAATTTCTCTCTGCCTTCCAACGGTTCTTGACACATATTTATACCTGTGTCAAGGCGTTGTCTTTTTATTTCATTAGTTAACATTTCAAAACATAACATAGTTCATTGGCCAGTTTCAATACAGGTCTGGTGACACATTTCTAGACAGTCCCGTGGCCTCGGCATGTGATTTCTTGAGATATCAGCATTTCTTAAGACATCAGTACTTTTTTAAGACATCAGCACTTTTTTTATCACTTCAGAGAAACTTGCAAACATCAGCATCATTGTCATTCTAAAGACATTTGCAAACATATTGAGAAGTGAACCTTAATCCTATAATACTGCTGATTATCAATTTATCTTAAAACTATTTCTTATATTTTAAACCTTAATTTATCTATTCATATTATAATTCATGGGGTGTTATTTAACTACTTATAGGGTCCTTCTTATAGGTTAGCAGATGGTGGTCTGAGGATTCCTTTTCCTTCAATCCCCTCTTAGAATCATAGTATGATCATACTATTTGATTCTTTCTTTGTTTCATCTATCTACTGTAAGTTAGTATGGGTTGGGGAGCGAGACCCTCAATACCCATGTGGATCAATATAGAACCAGGGGGGCTGTACCTGCCACGGAACGGGTAACACATGGCAGTCTCCCAGTGCCTATTTATCTTCCTAACCTACATTCTTATTAATAGTAACAAGAGGTGCTAGGAATGACTCAAACCCTGCCTTTACCTGATCCCTTGCTTTAAATTCATCAGGGACCCCTCTTGGTACCCCTATAACGTCAATATAGACATGCGGATCAAGACTACCTTGTGGGCTTGGGACTTCCCTTTTCCTGCGACGTGAGCTAATATTTGGAATTTCCTCAGGATCCGAAACAATATGAAATCCCATTATGACCTTAGCTAGGGCACATTCACCTGACCATTGAAGGGGCAGACGCGCCCTAATCTTGAGGTCTCCACATATCCAGTAGAGATCCCCAATCAGAAAAACTTGATTCTGTAACTTAATACTGTTGATATTGCTATAATTGGCACAATAACCCTCGGGGAAGAAGGTGAGGTTCCTACCTTTTTCTGCTGACCTATAGCAGGTATAGGTCCCTGGGTAAACATGTATCCCTTCTCCTGGTTGTGGGAGGCGTGTTAGTATGGGGTAGCTATTCTTCCAATATTCACATAAACTCTGGCTATCAGTGGTGTTAGTATATAAACTAAGAAAACATTCTTCTACATCTTGCGGAATATTAAAAGGTACGGTGCCTAGATGTGGCCTAGCAGCACCACACACATAACAATTTGTACGGTTATTGTTTAGGGCACTAAATTTTACCCATTCTAGCCAAACATTTACATCTGAAAATCCTGTTTCCATTACTATGCTGTCTTCATAGGTGGGATTGGCTATTGATTTGGTGTTAGGTAGGAGAGAGGATGAGGTCTCACTACCTCTCCATATTTCCTGGGTAGGAATGGGTTCTCTTCCTTCTTATAAATGGCCATATCTTGGAGTTTGAACTTGTATCGAGGGAATTTGGTTGTGGCAGTTGCGTATATTCCCATTACATAGACACCCGTGTCGGCCTGGAAGGGTGTTGTATAGTTAACGTCAATTGTACTGTCTGAGCTCCGCTTCTGATTGAGCACCGCCACCCACCTCTCCCAATCAAAGTCATACGATTTAATAGGCTTTGTCCCTCGGAACTGCGTCGTCGTGCGGCGCTATCTGGTTTATATCCCCATCTGTTAACTACGGCATCAGAGGTACCATATCCCATATTGCCCGTGTCCCACCCCACTGCGCCCCAATAATCACAATTATGTCCCCAGTACTCATCGGTTACACATATATATATACAGTTGCCTTGTACAGTATCATACTGCAGTAATGGTGGACAATAAAAAAACAACAGTGGCCAGACAGTGATGGTTTGGGTTGGGGTTCTTTCTGGTAGGGGGTGTGGACAATAGGGGTTGTGACATATGTTCCGAAGGGGGGGGTAAACATTATTATTTCAGTCTTTTTCTTCCCCCCACATGCGTCTCCATACTCTTCGAAAAGGATCCTTGGTTGTCATTTTCTCCTTGTTGGAAGCCAGGGCTATCTGCCCTCGTGAGTGTCTCTTGTTGAGTCCTTTGTTGAATCCGCTTGACTCGAGAGGGTCCCTTGTTTAATCCAGACTGGGCTGTCCTCTGTCAGTATAGCTGTGCGGGTTACGGCTACCACCGTGGTCTCTGGTCCATAGGCGAAATCCTCTGGTCTTTTTCCTTTCTGTAGCCGCTTTACCAGCACCTTGTCTCCTGGATTAAATGGGTGGGTAGGTTTGTCTGAAAGAAAGGGAGACTTAAATATAACTTCGTCTCTGGTTGTCTCGAGGGTTGAGATCAGCTGCCTAACATATTCATCCCTTATCTGCTCTAAGTCCCCTGTCTCCACTGTTAGCCTACCTGTAGACCATAATAATGGAAAGGGTCTGCCCATAAATATCTCGAAGGGGGAGTAGCCTGTGTTCCTATTAACCGCCACTCTGATTTCAGCCAGAATGATGGGGAGTACCAATTTCCAATTCTTTAGCTCTTCTGTAGTTGCATATTTTTGTAAGGTACAAAATAATTGGTCCCCATCCATTGTGGGAGGTCGCAAAACCCGGCATTACTAGTTTAGCTATGTCCTGTTGTGCTGCTCGTTTAGCTGCTTGGTCAGCCAGATGATTCCCTTTTGCAATAGGATCTGAGGCTCTGGTGTGTGCTCTACAATGTAACACCACTATCTGAGAGGGCATAAGAATGCTTGCTAGGAGGTCCGTGACCAGGGTCGAATGTGAAATCTTCTTGCTATCTGCGGCCACAAATCCCCTCTTTTCCCATATCGTCCCATGGTCATGGACCACACCATAAACATATTTGGAGTCAGTGTATATCGTGACAGGTCTACCCGCATAGAGCCTGCATGCTCGTGTTAATGCAATCAGTTCTGCTGCCTGGGCAGACTGGTAGGGTACAGGCCCTGATTCTAGAACAGTGTCAGGGAGTTGAACCACTGCATAGCCTGCATGATAAGTGTTGTCATCGGGGCGGGTACAGGAGCCGTCAACAAAGACGACATCTGTGTCCAGAACAGGTGTGGACATGAGATCAGGGCGGGGTGCAGTTTCAGACTCAATGGAGAGAGCACAGTCATGTTCGAGTGAGATGGTATCTGAGGGATTCTTAAGACCCAGTAAAGCGTTTAGGATTGGTGCTGGACCAGAGACACTTGAACTGTATTCTATGTGCAGTGCAGGGTTGCTTAGCAGTGTGACTTCATATCCACTAAAGCGCTGTGATATGTGCTGTGTATGTATGCCCTTAAGTAAAAATAAAACATCATGGGTTGTGGGTAGGTGAGGTTCGTACCCTAATGTGTATTGGCTTGCCATACTAACGGCCATTGCACATGCTGCCAGGGCACGCAAACAGGCCGGCATCCCTTGTACCGTTACTGGCAGAATCTTTGAAAAAAAATGCTATGGGGCGCAACCGGCCCCCATGTTCTTGCGTCAGTACCGCGGCCATGGTTTTACAATTGTCCCTTGCAAACAGATGAAATGAAAGTACATAATCAGGGAGGCCTAGCGCGGGGCTTGTCATCATTGCATTCCTGAGAACCTTAAAGGCATTTAACATTTCATTAGACCACGTTATCACATTGGATTGACCCAACAGGGTGGCTTGTCTCAGAATGTTATCGTAGTAGGAGCAGTCAGGGATCCACTGTCTGCAATAGTTTATCATGCCTAAGAATGACAGCATGTCCTTCTTTTTTTTCGGGTTGACCAGGCCCGTGACAGACTGGACTCTCTTCTGACTGATGCTCCGTTCCCCCTGTCTGAGAACAAACCCTAAATATTCAACTTGCATTTGACACCACTGCATTTTTTTTAAGGGAAACCTTGTGCCCACATTCCTGTAACCAACTGAGAAGTGATTTACCATCCTCCCGGCAGGCCTCCTCTGATGGACTGCATACGAGGAGATCATCCACGTATTGCAGCAGGACAGAACCATGGCTGGGGTGCCAGAATTTCAGAGTGGCCTGCAGTACAATACTGTAGACCATCGGGGCGTCAACGTACCCCTGAGATAACCTTTTCCATGTAAATTGGGTGCCTTCAAATGAAAATGCAAAAAGCAATGCCGTTTCCGGATGTACAGGGATGCTAAAAAATGCATTCTTCAGGTCAATTACAGAAAAATGTGTATGTGTCGCTGATATTGATGACAGAAGTGACGTGACATCTGGGACAATTGGCGCAATTAGAATCACTAGGGAATTAACTGCGCGCAAGTCTTGAACGAACCTGACAGTCCCGTCAGCTTTGTTCACGGGGTTAATTGGGGTACTGAAGGGGAAGACTACAGGTTCCAGGATACCATCCTGTAGAAACTGGTCAATCATAGGATGTAGTCCGTCCTCTTTCTCTTTTTGACAATGTTTAAAAATTCTATTAATATCTTCTATTTCTAAGTAACTTATTCCCCACGGTCATAAATGGAAAATGGGTTTTGTTGGTGTTATTCTCATATCTTAGGGCTTATTAATGGCGATCCTTTGTTATATGCGAGTGGCCATAATAACGAAAGGCAGTATATATTCTTCTGCTTTTTTTACTTTATTTTTTTTTTTCTTCTTTTACTTCCTCTTTTTTTTTTTTTTTCCGTCTTTGGATGTGGATGGGGCCGAAGGTTTCAAATCCTCCATTGCCCCTACCGCACCCAAGACCTCTGTCTCCGTAAAGGGACGGATATATGGATTGTCTATAAGACGGAGGGGTCGTGGTTCCCAGCTGACACGGGGTATTTCTTGTTTATTCCGTGGTATACTCTGTTCTATTTTATGCAGTCTGGCGCTGTCAGAGGACAATGGGGTCCTCTTCTACATTGTTTCACCATTAATCATTGTCCCCCCCTCCCCAATTTCATATACTGCATGTCCCACTGAGGGTCTCCCTGATAATAGGGCCATGCCTCGGTGTCGTCGAGACATAATCCTTTCACTATATCCATATAGAATGGGCTGTGGTCTCCCTGTCTGAGGAAAGGATCACAACTCCCACTGCTTCTGTCCATCCCGCTAGATTATCTATCCATGGGTTAATTAAATAGCAATCTGTGCCCCCTACTCGTGCTACATAATCTTTACAAAACTCTCCTATTTTCAGTAAGGGATATTCTTTAACCTTGCTACTTTAAATACCCATGGTTAGTTGTACAATTGAATAATCAGGCAGGTAAAATAGAGAAAGAAAGAAAAAAGAGAGGCTCTTCACAGTGCTCGAAAAGAAAAACAATTTAAATTTTACTATATATATATATATATATATATATATCTCTATGCCACATGGATCAACAAAAGATGAGCTAATTTAAGGATAAGTAATAAAAACTTATTTAGTGAATCCTCCCCTAATCTCGAGAATCAAACTTCTAATCTTTTGCTTTTTATTTTGTAGTTATATAATTCCTTCATATCATAAACAAAAATTTATAAACCACAATCCAATAGTATATAAAAACTAGCTTCACAATATATGTATCTCCGGTTAGTAACTGCATACATGACCAACATCATCCACCCCATCAGTCAGCAACTAACACACAAATGGCCAACAAACACCTCTGCTTAATACAACATGCACCTCACAGCAAACAATGTCCAACCAGTCAGCTCTTATATATACATATATATATATACACAGTACCATCAGTATACAATGGGGCAAAAAGTCTGCCCTACCTTACAGACTTTCCTGCCACCCAATTAACTTATCACTCTCATAATATATACTTTAACAATATATATACATGTAATTAAACCGGTAATACAAGAATGACGAGCGTCCGTCTTACCTTACAGACCACTCGGCACCTTAACTTATACCTCTACAATTTATGTAATTTACTCTATTATCACAACTGAGGGACGTCTGTCTTACCTTACAGATCGTTCAACAGTAAATCTTAACACTCTAATATTCTTATACGCTAATATTCTTATACTCTATACATTTTATGAGGGTTAACGCAAGGTGTGATCAATTGGACATATAATGTCCCTTCTATTGAGTGTGGTCCCTGACCCACTCCATCTTTAAATAAACGGCCCCTGGCAACGTTTTCTTTTAATAAACGGCCCCTGGCAACGTTTTCTTTTAATAAACGGCCCCTGGCAATGTTTCCTTTTAATAAACGGCCCCTGGCAACGTTTCCTTTTACACTATAGGACATGGACAACTAACTTTAGTTCGAGATAAACGTTGTCATTGCCCTCGTCCAGACAAGACAATATACTCACCAGGACGAGGGGTGACCGTTCATGTCGGCAGTGCCTCCAGATTGAAGAGAATAATCGTCTCCAATTGTCCGTCCTTAAGCCCTAAGACCCTGTCTTAGGCACACCTTGAGTTAACTCTCCTCCTGTGCAGGGAGAGAGAAAATCCTTTCAAAAAGGACACACGAGGCATGTATTTTTGTCTGGCAATTTCTCTCTGCCTTCCAACGGTTCTTGACACATATTTATACCTGTGTCAAGGCGTTGTCTTTTTATTTCATTAGTTAACATTTCAAAACATAACATAGTTCATTGGCCAGTTTCAATACAGGTCTGGTGACACATTTCTAGACAGTCCCGTGGCCTCGGCATGTGATTTCTTGAGATATCAGCATTTCTTAAGACATCAGTACTTTTTTAAGACATCAGCACTTTTTTTATCACTTCAGAGAAACTTGCAAACATCAGCATCATTGTCATTCTAAAGACATTTGCAAACATATTGAGAAGTGAACCTTAATCCTATAATACTGCTGATTATCAATTTATCTTAAAACTATTTCTTATATTTTAAACCTTAATTTATCTATTCATATTATAATTCATGGGGTGTTATTTAACTACTTATAGGGTCCTTCTTATAGGTTAGCAGATGGTGGTCTGAGGATTCCTTTTCCTTCAGAAACATCCGATGGTATGTAGATTATTGAAGGGTATACGGTGTAAAAGACCCCCTCGTTCTCGTTACTCTAACACCTGGGATGTTAATGTTGTTTTTAGTCTCTTGGAGAGTTGGCCTGATAACGAAGTTTTGTCCATCAAACAAATTTCGGCAAAATTGGCCATTTTATTTTGCTTAGTTTCCTGCAAAAGGGTCTCAGACGTTCGAGCCCTAGATTTAACGGGAAGGTGTTTTTCTCCAACAGGAGTGAGATTTTTGATTTCTAACAGGACAAAAACTTCTTTGTCAGGTCTTCTATCCAGCTTTTCCTCAACGTCCTCAACTTTGTCCAGTCCGTTGTTTGAAGGAATATGAAAGGGTTACGTTCTCTAACAGAGCTGGTGTATCACAGCGATTGTTCATATCTTTACGCAAGCCTTACAATTCTGTAACTTCCACCACACTCGCTAGGTGGGTTAAATGGATCATGTCTGAAGCTGGTGTAGACGTCTCCATGTTCGGAGCTCATCCTTCCCGGAGTGCTTCTGCTTCAGGAGCTTTTTTCCGTGGATGTCGTCTCGAGGACATCTTAAAGACAGCAGACTGGTCCAGGGAATCCACCTTTAGAGAATTTTATTTTAAACCAGTGCCTCACATGTCACATTCTTTAGGTAATTAAGCTTTGAACTAGCATAATAAGAGCCTCCGTCTCTTGTGGGATAATTCCCAGATTCCCCTATTATCATGACGGGGAATCATAATTGTGACGGATCCCAGTACTCGGGTGA
>RXON01003473.1:0-40298 GCA_009667805.1 Leptobrachium leishanense
GAGCTGAGACCGCCATCGCTGGAGGAGTTAGGGACCGATGTGGGTGAGTATGTTTTTGGCAACATCCACCCTACATTGGCCCGGAACTCCAGCTGGGGCTGTCGCAGGCTGCTCGGCCGGCCTCCTAGCTTAAGCGAGCCCCCGGCTTGCCTTGGGCCTACAGGCCCAGCTGAGCCGGGGGCTGCCTATGCTAGGAGTCCGGCCGAGCAGCCTGCAACAGTCGGACAACAGTCACCGCTGGGGCTCAGGGCTGATGTAGGTGACTATATGCTCTTTACACCCACCCTGCTTGCTCGGCCGGTATCCAGGCTTAGCAGAGCCCCCGGCTTGGCGTGGGCCTAGAGGCCCAGCCGAGCCGGGGACTCCGCTAAGCTGGAGGACGTCCGAGCATGCAACTCGACCGGCCTCCATGCTCAGGCGAGTCCCCGGCTCGGCTGGGCCTCTAGGCCCAAGCCGAACCGGGGGCTCGGCTAAGCTTGGATACCGGCCGAGCAAGCAGGGTGGGTGTGGAGAGCATATACTCACCCACATCACCCTCGAGCCTTCCACCAAGTTCCAAAGATACTCACCGACATCCGCCCTTAGGTCCTCCAGCGATGGCGGTCCCGCGTCCTCTCTCTCTCTCTTCGTCTCCGCCATGAACTCAATCAACGGCTTTCACCCAGCCAGGTGCGCGCGCATCCCACCGCCGCAAGAACACCAAAAGCGTCTTGCGAGGTAGGATGCGCACGCAGCTGGCTCCATGCGCGCCTCCCGCCAAAACAGTTTGTGGAGTTTGCGCGCGCCTCCCGCCGCTGAACCACCAATGAAAGCGTGCGAAATCACCACAAGAAATCTGAGTCCGGGGCTGAGCACAGAGCACGGCACCCAGCACACCACCAGCACCGAGCGCAGAGCCCAGCCCGGAGCACAGAGCCCAGCACAGCAAAAAATAACAGAAGAAAGCACAACAAAAAACTAGACAGTAAAACAAAAGGCACAAATCACTATATACGTCACTGAACCAAGCTCATAGCCGAGCACAACTGAATAAACGCCACAGAGCCAAGCTCATAGCCGAGCACAACTGAATAAACGCCACAGAGCCAAGTACATCTCAATAGACGCCACATAGCCAAGCACACTAAACGCCACAGAGCTGAGCACAGCACAATAGACGGCACAGAGCACAGCACATTAAACGTCACTGATCCACGCACGGTGCCAAGCACACCGGAATAAACACCTGCAGATCCCATCAGAATAAACTCTGCAGAGTACAATAAAAAAGGCACACAGGCAAGCACAGTACAATAAACAGCTCAGACACAGATCAAAACCACAATAAACTCTACAACAACAATCACGGCACTGAGCAGAGCACAATAAACAACACAGAGCACAGCACAAAGCACAGCACCAATCTGCGCACAAGAGCACCGATAAGAGCACGGAGCAGAGCACAAGAGCAACAATCAAAGCACGGACCAAATCACAAGAGAACATCACCATAAACGGCAGAGCAAAGAGCAAACCACAATACACTGCACAGAGCCGAGCACAGCAAAATAAATGACAACTGAGCCATAAACAACACAGGGCAGAGCACAAAAAACGACACAGAGCAGAAAACAAATAAACAGCACAACGCATAATACAATATCCCTGAACAGGGCGCAAGAACAGAGCACCGACGAGCACATAGCGGAGCACAACAGCCCAGAACAGAGCACTGTGCAGAGCCCAATAAACGGCCACACTAACACAACAAAAAGTTTTAATAAAAAAAAAAAATTATAAGTCCAAACAAAAAAACAGTGCACCCCTCTGCACAAAACCTCCACAAACCTCTTAACCAGTTAAATTGGCCTTTGCAATGACTATTAACAAATCCCAAGGACAAACCTTAGACAGAGTTGGCATATATTTACCAGAACCCGTCTTCAGCCATGGACAACTATATGTTGCATTCTCCCGAGTCAAGAGCTCTGCGGACGTTAAAATAAAACTCATCGATGGACGTGAACAAGGCTACCTAATACCAGGGACTGATGCATGTTTCACTAAAAATGTTGTGTTTAAAGAAATTTATTCAAAATAGTCACTAAAAATATTTAACGTTTCTTGATGCTTCTGTGTTTTCCTTTCGACAAACATTCATACACACCACACTTTTCAATAGACTGCCCTCTGGGCAGGCTTTACACCTAGTAGATTTAGATGTTGGTAGGGCGGGGATACTAAAACAATAATGATGTATACCATAGGCTAAAAAAGGGAACCAAATGGAAGACTATTTGAGATCTGATATAAATTAAGGAATGGAGGTAGTGATCTATTAATAGCAATCATAAAGAGATAGCAGCCTGATGTTAAAAGGGGGGGATGAACTAAACGTAGGAATAGCTAATCGTTGAGGAAGTGGCACAGCTCAAAGTCTGCATTTAATCCATGAGGCTGAAGTGTGTTCATTAGAAAAATCCACCTCATTTCTTCTTTTCCTAGTCGTGTTTCCAGACTTCCTCCTCTCCAGAAAGGTTCTAACTTTTGAACTGCCATAAACAGGAGACCCTCTGGATTCTGACCATGTTTTAATTTGAAGTGTAATGATACACTATGCTTGTCAAACCCTTTTTTAATATTTCTTATATGCTCCTGTATGCGTATATTGAGAGGTCATGTGGTGCGTCCCACATATTTGAGTCCACAAGGGCAAGTCAGAACGTATATAACGTTTCTAGAGAAACATGTCATTATTCCTTTGAGTTCAATTTCTTACCATTCCTTTCAATTTCTGGTATTATTTGTTTTCTACTTTTGGTGTTTCTACAATTTAAGCAATTTCCACATTGGTGGAAACCCGCTTGTATCCCAAAGTGGTTAATTGTTTTCTTATTTCCCACTCTATGTGTGAGTTCCATCTTTAGGTTCTTCACCCCCCTACATATAATGTGTGGTATCGTTGGAAGAATATCTCCCAATATGGGGTCCCTTTGTAAGATCGGTCAATGTTTCTTAATGCTCTTTCTAATTTCCTTATTAAGGGGATTATATGAAAATATAAACGGTACACTCTCCATAGTACTCAATGTTGGGTTCTTTTTCTTCTTCTTCAATAGATCCAGTCTCTCCATTTGTCTGACCTCCACTCTAGTGTCTTCCAGGGTTTGCATATTGTACCCTTTTTCAACAAAATCTGAGCGTAGTTTTGTTGACTGAGTGTCAAAATCCGAGATATTCGTACAATTTCTTTTCATCCGTAAAAATTGTCCTTTCGGAACGGCATTCAGCCATTGAAGTAGGTGGCAACTCCTACGCTCTATAAAGCTATTACAATCGACGTCTTTGAAATAGGTCCTGGTCTTGATTGTATCATTCTCGACAAATATTTTCAAATCTAAGAAGATAACTTCAGTTTTACTCCAATTAGAGGTCAGAATAATGCCTCTATCATTGGTAGCTAGGAAGTCCAAAAACAATCGTAAATCTTCTTCTTCCCCTCTCCATATAAAAAATATATCGTCGATGTATCGACGATAAAGAACTAAATTTGTTCTCCAATTGGATAAAAAGGAATTTTCCCACTAGGCCATAAAAAGATTTGCAAAACTAGGGGCAAATCTTGTCCCCATCGCTATGCCGGATATTTGTAGATAAAACTCTTCCAGAAACCAAAAATAATTGTGTTCAAGTATCAGTTGTATGCCTTTGAGAATGAAGTCCACTTGTTCAGGCTGAAGCTTATTGTCTTTCTCTAGAAAAAATTGGACAGCTTCTATCCCCCTATTATGTGGGATGATAGTATAGAGTGACTGAACATCACTAGTAACTAGTATATCGCCATCCTTCCAATCCACGTCTGTCAAAATGTTGATCATCTCAATGGTATCCTTCAAGTAGGTCTCAGTGATTGTGACATAAGGTTGTAGCTGTTTGTCAAGGTATTCTGAGAGCCTACTAGAGATAGATCCTATACCAGAGATGATCGGCCTGCCTGGTGGTTTCTCCAGATTCTTGTGTATCTTAGGCAAAAAGTAAAAAATGGGAATTTTTGGATGGTCAATTTTTAAATACTTAAGTTCATTATTATTCAGAATACCAAGTAAATGACCCTGATCCAAATATTCATGAAATATATGTTTGGAATCCATCGAAGGGTCCTTCTTTAAATGCCTGTAGGTGGTTTCGTCTCTCAAAATGCGCATGGCTTCATTTTTATAGTAATCAGCCGTCATAATGACTATTCCTCCACCCTTATCTGCGGGCTTAATTACGATGTCGTCATCCTGCATAAGTTCACGTAATGCTTTTCGTTCCTGGTGTGTGTAAATTATCTCTGCTTTTTTTATGTTCCATTTTTTCCAAATCTGATAGGACCATTTGTTCAAAAGTAGTGATTTCTGAGGAGATCATAGATTTTGGAAAAAAGGTGGATTTCTCCTTCAGATTGGTATGTGTATATAAATGAATGGTCTCGTTCCTTTCAATCGGATTTTTTAAGAAATATTTTTTCAGACATAAGTTTTTTTTAAACTTCTGTAAATCGATAAACATACTGAATTTGTCTAATTTGTTCGTGGGAGCAAACTTCATGCCCATTTGTAGAATTTGGTTCTGATGGGTAGAGAGGACTTTATTGGTTAGGTTATATACCCCTCCATTCGACCATACTTTCTCCTTCCGTTTAACGGAGAACTATGTCTCATCTACTTTGCTTTTGGTCTTTGCTTACCGTGCTTTACATCTCTGACATACATACATACTACTATTCATCTACAGTCATAGCCGAAATTTTTGGCACCCCAGACATTTTTGCAGAAAATCAAGTATTTCTCACAGAAAAGTATTGCAGTAACACATGTTTTGCTATACACATGTTTATTCCCTTTGTGTGTATTGGAACAAAACAAAAAAAGGGAGGAATAAAATCAAATTGGACATAATGTCACACAAAACTCCAAAAATGGGCTGGACAAAATTCTTGGCACCCTTAACTTAATATCTGGTTGCACACCCTTTGGAAAAAATAACTGAAATCAGTCACTTCCTATAACCATCAATAAGCTTCTTACACCTCTCACCCGGAGTTTTGGACCACTCTTCCTTTGCAAACTGCTCCAGGTCTCTCTTATTGGAAGGGCGCCTTTTCCCAACAGCAATTTTAAGATCTCTCCACAGGTGTTCAATGGGATTTAGATCTGGACTCATTGCTGGCCACTTCAGAACTCTCCAGCGCTTTGTTGCCATCCATTTCTGGGTGCTTTTTGATGTATGTTTGGGGTCATTGTCCTGCTGGAAGACACAAGATCTCAGACGCAAACCCATCTTTCTGACACTGGGCTCTACAGTGTGACCCAAAATCATTTGGTAATCCTCAGATTTCATGATGCCTTGCGCATATTCAAGGCACCCAGTGCCAGAGGTAGCAAAACAACGCCAAAACATCATTGAACCTCCACCATATTTCACTGTAGGTACTGTGTTCTTTTCTTTGTAGGCCTCATTCTGTTTTCAGTAAACAGTAGAATGATGTGCTTTACCAAAAAGCTCTATCTTGGTCTCACCTGTCCACAAGATGTTTTCCCAGAAGGATTTTGGCTTACTCAAGTACATTTTGGCAAACTGTAGTCTTGCTTTTTTATGTCTCAGTGTCAGCTGTGGTGTCCTCCTGGGTCTCCTGCCATAGCGTTTCATTTCATTTAAATGTCAACGGATAGTTTGCGCTGACACTGATGCTCCTTGAGCCTGCAGGACAGCTTGAATTTCTTTGGAACTTGTTTGGGGCTGCTTATCCACCATCCGGACTATCCTGCGTTGCAACCTTTCATCAATTTTTCTCTTCCGTCCACGTCCAGAGAGATTAGCTACAGTGCCATGGGTTGCAAACTTCTTGATAATGTTTCGCACTGTGGACAAAGGCAAATCTAGATCTCTGGAGATGGACTTCTAACCTTGAGATTGTTGATATTTTCCCACAATTTTGGTTCTCAAGTCCTCAGACAGTTCTCTTCTCCTCTTTCTGTTGTCCATGCTTAGTGTGGCACACACAGACACACAATGCAAAGACTAGGTGAACTTCTCTCCTTTTAATCTGCTTTGAGGTGTGATTTTTATATTGCCCACACCTGTTACTTGCCCCAGGTTAGTTTACAGGAGCATCACATGCTTGAAACAATCTTATTTATTCACAATTTTGAAAGGGTGCCAAGAATTTTGTCCAGCCTATTTTTGGAGTTTTGTGTGACATTATTTCAAATTAGCTTTTTTCCTCCCTTTTTTTGTTTTGTTCCAAAACACACAGAGGGAATAAACATGTGCATAGCAAAACATGTGTTACTGCAATACTTTTCTGTGAGAAATACTTGATTTTCTGGAAAAATGTCTGGGGTGCCAACAATTTCGGCCATGACTGTACATGTCCTTCTTAATGCTCTCTACTGGAAAGCAACCTGTAGTTGCCATATCTAGGATAGGCTTTCCTAACTCTTTTGGCCTCATCCTGTACCATGAGGTGTCACATTCTTTTTCCAAACACAATCTTTAAAACCCTTTTTTTTCTCTAAACTCTGCATTATTTCTTTGTTTGTCTACATGCCATTTTCCTTTCACCTTGTCTCTCTATACACTTTCCTAACCTCTTCTCACATTGACTCATAAATTATCATCTGCATCCTATAGATTATCAGATTCTGGTTTACAATAACTTTCATCCCACTTATAAAAATTCATCATATTTTGTAAACATTTACACGAGTCGGAACAGGCGTCCCTGTCCAACTGTCGATTAAATTTATACCTTTTTCGTCTCATACTTTATATACATACACATATACATCCATATATACAAATACACACACTATATACACACATATATATATTACATTTATAGTAGTTGCTTGGTCAGACATCATCTTGATGGAAAGGCCTAAGCCAGGGATTGTGGGTGGTGGGAAATGATCAGATACAATGGCAGTATCCTGCTAAGGGCCATTGGCTGCATCCGGCCTTTGGGGGGGCGTCGCCTGCGGGTTGCTTTACAATCCCATTTGAAATGGCTGGATTCTCCACAATTAAAACAGGTTCTTGGTGGACGCCCCCCTCCCCACCATGCTCCCCTTCCACGGTGCCTGCTGTTATACGGAGAATGGGTTGCTGTGTCCAGGTGACATTATTCTTGGGCGTAGGGGGTATTTCCTGGGCGTTTTGGTGGGAAGGGTAGGTGGTGTCTAAATTGGGCAAATGAGGCATAATAGGGTATATTGTCGGTACCTGGCTTGTGGCTGTTAATGAGGACATGACAGGACGAGGGGTGTAGTACGACCCATCGATGCGTAAGACAGGGTAGAGACCTGTCGGCTGTTGTTGGGCAGTTGTCGTTGAGGTTGAGTTTATTATTTTCCTTTTTTTTTATATTTCACCATAAGAAGGGGGTTCGGATTTTGGGGTGAGGTAATAGTAATTAGTTTTTCCTTCTTACTTTCCACTGTTTCTAACCACCCCTCTTTCTCAATCTCCTTTGCAACTCTATGCCATGCTTCTGCTATATTCCATATTCCATTATCGTCAACATTCCTTTTTTATTCTTCAATAAACTTCCCATTCCTCTGCCTGTAATCTGGGACTATCTAATCCGCAGACGCTGCCTAAAAGCTTTAGCTTCATCACAATTTGTTTTCCTGTCCTCTCCTCAAACAACTTACATGGGGTATTCCATATTCCATTATGGCTACTCTGTTCATTACCCATTCTTTGATCGTTAGCTCCTTTCCTGATCAAATTAAACAATTCCCCTAGTTTATTAACAGTCAGAAATGAGGATAGACCTATATCTATCGTGTCCTATTTTAACCACGACAATAAAGCATCTTGTCCTCCCCTATATTCCAAATATAGGATCCTGCTAGGAGGTGTAGCTAGCACCTCTTTATCGCAGCATATATACCTTACAGGTGCTTCCTCTACCGTGTCACCTGTTCCTACTAGATATATATGCATATATTTTTGTGAGCTACCAATAGGCATGCCTAATGCTTCACCTATAAACCGCCACTCACAAAAATCCCTGACTGTCAATCAAACTATACGTCAATCAGAGATATATCGCATCCTACTACCAAGCTTGTGTTCACCTGTTACTGTTAGGAAAGTCCTACTACCAGGTATGCGTCTATTACATCACATCACCTGTTATCGCCTGGAGATAGCTAACCAGGTACACCCCACTTGTTACCATAGGATCACGATAATCTCTGATTAACAACCAAACCACAATGTTTTATCAGAAAATATGCTGTCAATTCAAAGAACCGGGAACAGACGTACAAGCAATCAGACAACTGGCATGCGATTCGTGGGTCAGTAAAACGGGCACATGGGCAAAGTTAAATAAACCCCACTTTTGATGCCTTTCCCAAGCGTCACACTGGGATTTCCTGGGGGTAGGATCACAATCCAGAACACGTCACCGGCAAGATATCAAAAGGTATCTTACCTGTGAGGTTACGAAGTTGATCAGGCTCCGGTTCTGGTGTGGTCCCGCCAGGAAATCCTTGGTGGTGGCGCACTGGCTAAGGGGTTTTAACCCAGGGCCCCACGTTGCGGCATCAAATTGAAATGGATAAGAATCCTTTCTTCGGATGCCAGTCTCTGTTCTAATCGGTGGAGAGATCAGGTAAGTTAAAGTGCACACTTAAAGAAATCACACAGACAACGAATGAGTCTATGCAGCCTCTCTGGACAAGAGCCAGTGAGTTCTCCTTTCTTTTATTAGATTTCGATACATGTTTTATAGCCGTTTGGTGAGTAAGCGAGTGGGAGTCAATTTAACATTTTAGTCAACTTCAGCATAAAATTGTGTACATACAGATTATTTTATTAACTATATAAGAATCAAATATCAGCTATTTCTAAAGGTCAAGGTATCATGCGTCATTGACAAATGTCAGCCGTTTTTCTCCATCATGGGTGTGTGGATGTTCTGTTCTGTTCTAGGATGCAGGGTGGCTCTCTACCCTGTGTTCCTGATACTTAAATACATTCCTCATGACTTTGCAGTTAGCTATTCTGCAGAAACAGCGAAGTTACGAAAGATACATTTTGGTTTTATCTGAAAAGACAGTTGTATTAATAATTTCTTAAAGACACATTAAACTTAAATGAGCATTTTTCTAGGCCTTTGAATATTATTAAAGCAGATACAAATTCTTGTCCATAACAAAAGCCTATCCTAGATATGGCAACTACAGGTTTCTTTCCAGTAGAGAGCATTAAGAAGGACATGTAGGCAAATAGTAGTATGTATGTATGTATGTCAGAGATGTAAAGCACGGTAAGCAAAGAATGTGGTATTTAGGAAAGTTTCAGTATTATCCAAAAGCAAAGTAGACAGATGAGACATAACACCTGCTTTGTTTGTGACATGATTCCATTGATAGGTGCTTGCCAAGAGAATCCACTTGTCCCCTCTGCGTTGTTTACTGTTGTATTGTATATGACATATGTGAAGTATAAGACGTCTGTAAGCGGAATTGTTATTCTTGTAGATAGAAACGTGTGTCTATATTAATTGAGGGATTTTTGCTAACGCGCTACTTTTTTTTATTATTTTAGTAAAAAATAGTTTTATACAAAATACGTGCCCGGGATCGAGAGGCTACACATTCTATTCTATAGCTATAAAATATCCTGTATTATATTGTTTTATGTTTTTTTATGTGGTAAAAAGGGAAGCAGGACATAGACCAGAAAGTGAAACTAGAAAGGTTAAATTGATTCCCCTTTTTTCGATGAACATGCAGATGTGTTAGCCCTGTAGGGAAAGAAAAAACAAGAAATGTACAACTCTATGCAATTTTGGGTAGAGCGAGGTTTTCTTTTTACCTCCTGCAATAGCTTATAGGTGCCGCTTATTTTGGTTTAAAATGGATAGTATGCAAACTGTCTGTATCAGAAGATTGCAGGTTGTTATTTTTAAGGAGAAATGTGTATTTTGTATAGGATTTTCTAGTTTGTGACCACCCCACAGACAGAGTGTGACCTAGCTATGTACATGATAAAGTTACTAATGTCTGAAAAGTTTTGTCCCCCAATTCTCTAGCAGCTCAAGATATTAGTTACAACAGTCTGGTGATGCCTGCTGATTAAGTATTAATTTCGATAATAAAAAGAAAGACGTGAGCAGCACCGAGCTGGGACGTGCCGTTCCAAGTATTGGCACCGTATGACATTTCTGCCTTCCTCCATCAAACCCAGCCCAAATATCTGTCCTCCGCAAGGCACCTGTGCCTGCAATGTTCCATACTGCTCCCGGATAATGTCGCCCTCGTCCGGTGCCTTCACCTGGCTGCTCTCCTTCATTTTCCTGAGGGGGTGGTGGCGATGCTGATAGTCACGAGGCCCATATGACCTCTGGTGCGATACCCCTCTGCCTGCACGATTACCTTGAAGCCGTGTTCCCAGAAACAGCACACCTGCCCTCTGTGTGCAATACTCCTCTCACAGCCCCTTAGCTGACACTGTATGTGAATGGCTCCCACTTTGCGGACGAGTCCGGGATATATCATACTGGTTGCGCTGTCACGAGTGAATCCTGTACACTTCCCCCCTCGCCCCCACCCTTTCTGCCCAGAGGAAGGAAAAAAAAAGTGGAACTACACTCACACAAGCAGCCTGTTTCCTTTATTTACACAGAGCCCAGCTACGCGTACAGTGTCATCCATGATTTTGGCGTACTATGGTGAAACCGGGGTTTCCTGACAACAGCAGGCACACCTGTTAAACATGGGAAAGCCATACAGTCTCTTATGGACACTCTTCTTTTACCACAACAGGTTGCAGTTCTAAAAGTAAAAGCACATGGCAAGCTTAAAACACCAGAAGCCAGAGGTAATCATTTAGCAGACCAGGCAGCAAAATAGGCAGCCACTTAGACACAGGAAAAGGAACTCGAGCAGCCAGTTCCATTGTTAGTACAGATTAGAGTTACACTTGCATAAATGGGCCCTCAAACCTTTAAAAAAAAAACCGCACCTCCAGAAACTTACTACATTGTATAACTCATTCTGTCGCTTTGTGCTACAATGTAACTACATGACCCACCATTGTGACATGTTAAAAGAACTAAACTGGCCATCGCTGGAATCTAGACGCACCCTTCACCTTTCCAACCTGGTGTTTAAGAGCTTTTCTGGGAAGCTACCACCCTACCTGAATAGGCTGCTTCCCTCAGCAGTTCCCTCATCCTATCACCTCCGATCCAGGACCAGCACCTTACTTGCAATACCACAATACAAAAAGCAAGTTGCTCGGTCCTCATTTTGCTACAGAGCGCCACAATTATGGAATAACCTCCCAGACACCATCAAATGTTCCCCAGTCTAAAGTCCCTTAACCCTTTCGCTGCTGAGGCATTTCCCGCCTCTGTGCTGAGGTCATTTTTACCGGTTTTGCTCATCATGTTTAAACATGTTTTGAAGGCTTATTTTAGTATATGACCCAGACATATTATATATCTTTCTTTCCGTCAGACTCGGCAGATTCATAATATGTCATTATTATATGTATACGTCATGTCCTGTCTGTATATAACAAAAAATGCAATAAAATATGAATTTTCAATAATTTACAATGTTTAAAGTGTTTTTTTTCACATTTTAATATGCGAGCAATTGCGGGTATATTTTGTATGGGGTGCACCTGTTAAAAAAATTTGGTTCATTGGAACTTCCTATCTCCACCATTGGTGTCAGTTAGGAGTTAACTCCAGGACTGGCGTCATCATGCTATGCACGATGACGCCAGTCCTCAGGGGGCATTCCCGGAAGCTTGGCCGACATCCAAGATGTCGGACAGCTCCGGGAAAGGATCACGAACCGTTGCTTTTCGGCGCCGATTCGAGATCCGGCCCCCATGGGGTTAATTCCAGGTACCATTAGGAAGGGCAGGCTGTGCCCTTCCAAACGGAGCCTGGATTAACCCCCCTGCACCCCGGCGATCGGGAGGGAGAGAGGTCCGAAGGACCTCCCCCCTCCCTTTCAGGCGCCTCCTCCGTACAAGCACGGGGGCGCCTGAATTACATATCATTGTGCCGCCGCGATGACATCTAATGGTGCCGGCGGCGGTTCCGGGTGCTGGGCTGACATCGAGGATGTCAGCCCGCACCAGGGGGCACAGCGATCTTGAAAATCTTGAAAATCTTGACCTGTTACTCTAAAAATGTATTATATCTCTTGGAATGCCCATGTGGATTCCAGTATGTAGGTCGTACCAGCCGAGCCCTGAATGTAAGAATCTCGGAGCACGTTAGGAATATTAACAAACTATATGAAAAACATTCGGTATCTCAGCACTTTAAATTATCCCATAATGGATGCCCAAGTGGCCTTAAGTTTTCTGCTGTAAAAAAAGTGAGATGCACTAATAAGGGTGTAAGTGAAGCTACGGCACTTGGGAGGGAGGAGATGAGACTTATCTTCGATTTAGGGACCCTGGTGCCAGGAGGTCTCAATAGCGATTTCGAATTGATCCATTTTCTTTAGATTTAGACCAAATTATTTAATTTATCATATTGTACAACATTTGCTATGTTAGGATTCTTAGAGTCATTATGGGCTAAAAGAAATATTTCTTTGATGAGATTAGTATCCTACGATATGTGAGCAATTTTTGGTACACACTATTTATTATATCTAATGCATTGTTTACCTATGCGGGTGTTATGAGACGTTAATTCTACCTTATCTAAAGTTCCAAGTGAACATTTTTTGATTGCCCATTAACTACTAAATGTGTGGTAGGTACTACCATTTGGGTTAGTCTATATATATTCAGTATAATTTTCCTACAAGTTAGCCCATAGAGGCTTTTAATTAATATCATTATAGGACTATAAATCCACTTAATATGCACATTTATTGCACTTTGTTATGTTTTTATAATATCCTAGAAGGGTTATATAAGTGCGTTTAATATATTGTATATTTGCACATATTTAATGATTAATGAGAGTTACTGTCTACACATTGCACTTTAATATTTTAGATATTTAACTAGTTGTAAAGCCTGCCCAGAGGGCAGTCTATTGTGGATATACTGCCCCTGCTCATGTATACTGCCCCAGCTCGTGGATACTGCCCCAGCACGTGGATACTGCCCCAGCACGTGGATATTGCCCCAGCTCGTGGATATTGCCCCAGCACGTGGATACTGCCCCAGAACGTGGATACTGCCCCAGCACGTGGATACTGCCCAGCACGTGGATATTGCCCCAGCACGTGGATATTGCCCCAGCACGTGGATACTGCCCCAGCTCATGGATACTGCCCTAGCACGTGGATATTGCCCCAGCACGTGGATATTGCCCCAGCTCGTGGATACTGCCCCAGCTCGTGGATACTGCCCTAGCACGTGGATGGATACTGCCCAGCACGTGGATGGATACTGCCCCAGGACGTGGATATTGCCCCAGCTCGTGGATACTGCCCCAGCTCCTGGATATTGCCCGCACGTGGATACTGCCCCAGCACGTGGATATTGACCCAGCACGTGGATACTGCCCCAGCACGTGGATATTGACCCAGCACGTGGATATTGCCCCAGCACGTGGATACTGCCCCAGCACGTGGATACTGCCCCAGCACGTGGATATTGCCCCAGCACGTGGATATTGCCCCAGCTCGTGGATACTGCCCCAGCACGTGGATACTGCCCAGCACATGGATATTGCCCCAGCACGTGGATTGATACTGCCCCAGCACGTGGATACTGCCCAGCACGTGGATACTGCCCCAGCACGTGGATGGATACTGCCCCAGCACGTGGATATTGCCCAGCACGTGGATATTGCCCAGCACGTGGATACTGCCCCAGCACGTGGATACTGCCCCAGCACGTGGATATTGCCCCAGCTCGTGGATACTGCCCCAGCACGTGGATACTGCCCCAGCACGTGGATACTGCCCAGCACGTGGATATGCCCCAGCTCGTGGATACTGCCCCAGCTCCTGGATATTGCCCCAGCACGTGGATACTGCCCCAGCACGTGGATATTGACCCAGCACGTGGATATTGCCCCAGCACGTGGATATTGCCCCAGCACGTGGATACTGCCCCAGCACGTGGATATTGCCCCAGCTCGTGGATACTGCCCCAGCACGTGGATACTGCCCAGCACGTGGATATTGCCCAGCACGTGGATTGATACTGCCCCAGCACGTGGATACTGCCCAGCACGTGGATATTGCCCCAGCACGTGGATATTGCCCCAGCACGTGGATATTGCCCCAGCACGTGGATATTGCCCAGCACGTGGATACTGCCCCAGCACGTGGATATTGCCCCAGCTCGTGGATACTGCCCCAGCACGTGGATACTGCCCAGCACATGGATATTGCCCCAGCACGTGGATTGATACTGCCCAGCAGCACGTGGATACTGCCCCAGCACGTGGATACTGCCCCAGCTCGTGGATACTGCCCCAGCTCATGGATATACTGCCCCAGCTCGTGGATATCGCCCCCCCGCTCGTGGATATGGCCCCCCGCTCGTGGATATGGCCCCCCGCTCGTGGATATGGCCCCCCCTCGTGGATATACTCACCTACATCGGCCCTCCAGCGATGGCGGTCCCGCGTCCCGCTTCCAGCGTCCTCTCTCGCTCCGTTGGTCGCCGGGATGACGTCACGAAAGCCTTTGACCCCCGGGGTCAAAGGCTTTCGTGACGTCATTCCGGCGAACAACGGAGCGAGAGAGGACGCTGGAAGCGGGACCGCCATCGCTGGAGGAGCTAAGGGCCGATGTAGGTGAGTATGTGTAGGCAACATCCCCCTACATTGGCCCGGAGCCTCAGCGGTGGCTGTCGTAGGCTGCTCGGCCGGCCTCCAGGCTTAGGCGAGCCCCGGCTCGGCTGGGCCTGTAGGCCCAAGCCAAGCCGGGGGCTCGCCTGAGCCTGGAGGCCGGCCGAGCAGCCTGCGACAGCCGGAGGACAGTCACTGCTGGAGCTCAGGGCTAATGTAGGTGAGTATGTGCTCTCCACACCCACCCTGCTTACTCGGCCGGTATCCAAGCTTAGGCGAGCCCCCGGCTTGGGCCTAGAGGCCCAGCAGAGCCGGGGACTCGCCTGAGCATGGAGGCCGGTCGAGTTGCATGCTCGGCCGTCCTCCAGGCTCAGGTGAGTCCCTGGCTCGGCTGGGCCTCTAGGCCCAAGCCAAGCCGGGGGCTCGCCTGAGCCTGGATGCCGACCAAGCTTAGGCGAGCCCCCGGCTTGGCGTGGGCCTAGAGGCCCAGCCGAGCCGGGGACTCGCCTGAGCCTGGAGGATGCCCGAGCATGCAACTCGACCGGCCTCCATGCTCAGGTGAGTCCCTGGCTCGGCTGGGCCTCTAGGCCAAGCCAAGCCGGGGGCTCGCCTAAGCTTGGATACCGGCCGAGCAAGCAGGGTGTGTGTGTGTGTGTAGAGCACATACTCACCTACATCGGCCTCGAGTCCTCCACCGTTCCACACATACTCACCGACATCGGCCCTTAGCTCCTCCAGCGATGGCGGTCCCGCTTGCAGCATCCTCTCTCTCTCCGTTGCTCGCCAGGATGACGTCACGAAAGCCTTTGACCCCCCTGGGTCAAAGGCTTTCGTGACGTCATTCCGGCGAGCAACGGAGAGAGGATGCTGCAAGCGGGACCGCCATCGCTGGAGGAGCTAAGGGCCGATGTCGGTGAGTATGTGTTAGGCAACATCGGCCCTGAGCTCCAGCGGTGACCTCCTCCTCGGCCGGCCTCTACGCTTAGGCGAGTCCCCGGCTCGGCTGGGCCTGTAGGCCCAAGCCAAGCCGGGGGCTCGCCTAAGCCTAGAGGCCCGCCGAGCAGCCAGCGGCAGCCGGAGGAGGTCTCCGCTGGAGCTCAGGGCCGATTTTGGGGTGTATTTGTTTGGGAACTTCGGCCCCGATCCTCCAGCGGTGACCTTCTCCCGCTGCCGCTGGCTGCTCGGCGGGCCTCTAGGCTTAGGCGAGTCCCCGGCTCGGCTGGGCCTGTAGGCCCAAACCGAGCCGGGGGCTCGCCTAAGCCTAGAGGGCCGCCGAGCAGCCAGCGGCAGCCAGAGGAGGTCTCCGCTGGAGCTCAGGGCCGATTTTGGGGTGTGTTTGTTTGGGAACTTCGGCCCCGATCCTCCAGCGGTGACCTTCTCTGGCTGCTGCTGGCTGCTCGGCGGGCCTCTAGGCTTAGGCGAGTCCCCGGCTCGGCTGGGCCTGTAGGCCCAAATCGAGCCGGGGGCTCGCCTAAGCCTAGAGGGCCGCCGAGCAGCCAGCGAGCGGCGAGCCGGAGGAGGTCTCCGCTGGAGCTCAGGGCCGATTTTGGGGTGTGTTTGTTTGGGAACTTCGGCCCCGATCCTCCAGCGGTGACCTTCTCCGGCTGCTGCTGGCTGCTCGGCGGGCCTCTAGGCTTAGGCGAGTCCCCGGCTCGGCTGGGCCTGTAGGCCCAAACCGAGCCGGGGGCTCGCCTAAGCCTAGAGGGCCGCCGAGCAGCCAGCGGCAGCCGGAGGAGGTCTCCGCTGGAGCTCAGGGCCGATTTTGGGGTGTATTTGTTTGGGAACTTCGGCCCCGATCCTCCAGCGGTGACCTTCTCCGGCTGCCGCTGGCTGCTCGGCGGGCCTCTAGGCTTAGGCGAGTCCCCGGCTCGGCTGGGCCTGTAGGCCCAAACCGAGCCGGGGGCTCGCCTAAGCCTAGAGGGCCGCCGAGCAGCCAGCGGCAGCCGGAGGAGGTCTCCGCTGGAGCTCAGGGCCGATTTTGGGGTGTATTTGTTTGGGAACTTCGGCCCCGATCCTCCAGCGGTGACCTTCTCCGGCTGCCGCTGGCTGCTCGGCGGGCCTCTAGGCTTAGGCGAGTCCCCGGCTCGGCTGGGCCTGTAGGCCCAAACCGAGCCGGGGGCTCGCCTAAGCCTAGAGGGCCGCCGAGCAGCCAGCGGCAGCCGGAGGAGGTCTCCGCTGGAGCTCAGGGCCGATTTTGGGGTGTATTTGTTTGGGAACCTAGGCCCCGATCCTCCAGCGGTGACCTTCTCCGGCTGCCGCTGGCTGCTCGGCGGGCCTCTAGGCTTAGGCGAGTCCCCGGTCACCGCTGGAGGATCGGGGCATCTGGCCGTTTAAACACACGGGTAGCTGCGCGCGGCTCGTGCCTTTTTTTTTTTTTTCACGCGGCCGGCACGCGCAGCTACCTGTGTGTTCTAACGGCCGCTTTCAAATGTCCGTCGCGCATGCGCAGTAGGGTTTTGGCGACGGACAGTTTTTAGCTTATCCTTTTATAGTATAGATTACTACAGCACAACTTATATATTGTAATTTTGCACAATTAACGACTGATCGATAAGTCATATTATAATATAGATTAACAAATTTGATAGGGGCTCACATCCATTCTATATAGGCTTGAGATAATTTATAATCCGCTTCTAATAAATAAGAAGTTTGCAAATTAACACTTTAATATGTAGAATACCTAATGCACTTTTATAAATGGCACTTTACTTCACATGTAGTGGACAATAACTTATGTGGTGATAAGTCAGATTAATGTTCACCTTTATATATACACATTGTATTTATTGCACATTTATGATGGGCACAAGTGTTTATACATGGGACAATGATCGATAAGTCATATTATAACATAGATTAATTAATTCGATAGGGGCTCACATCTGTTTTTATACAGGTTTGAGATAATTCATAATCCGTTTATAAAGAATAATATATGATATAGAATATCAGTGTAATTTAAGAATGAATAAGAAGTTTACAAATTAACATTTTAATATATAGAATACTTAATGCACTTTTATAAATGGCACTTTACTTCACATGTAGTGGTTATATGGATAATAACTTATGTGGTGATAAGTCAGAGTGATGTTCACCTTTATATATATACATTGTATTTATACATGGGACAATCTACTTGTGTTGGATCTGTCTCCTATACTGAGTAATGTTGGTTGCCATATTTATGGGCCGATTGGTTGTGTGGTGCGGCGCAATCATCCATGTGTGAGGGGAGGCGATAGCCTGTGTGTGCGGCATGGGCTTCCCCCCCTTCCTCCTTTGTGGGATGGAGTGGAGTGAACATCAAGGAAGGGTTTGACGTGTAGGCGCCGGATTCTTTATGGGGAGTGTTGGTGCCGCCTTCCTCCTTCCCCGCTACATTGCCTCTGTGGGATTGCAGTTCCGCGTTCCACAGTGGAACGCGAGGCCAATGCGCATGCGCAAAATGGTGGGCGCAATATTGTGTACTCGGCGCCCCAGTGTGAAGCGCGGAGCTAGTGCCCATGCGCAAAATGGTGGATGTGATTCACATATGTTACTAAGGAGGAGCCTTAATTATATGTTGCGGTTTGGGGTGGATATTAAAAGGAACTGGAATGTGTTAAAGGGCAGGTGCCACAATCTATACACCTGATGTTGATTTTAAGGGCTTAATTGCCTAACTATTTTCATGGAACTCATTGTATAAAAAGGCAGCAGCAAGAACACCAGTGTAATCTCCAGCTGAGGAAGCCATTAATGGCGAAACGCGTCCTGGTAGATATAAATCAGTTTATTTTAAACCAATAAATGTTTTTATTTATTTTTAAATTCAATTGCTGTCTGCCTTTATGACCCTACAAAGAAGGTTTGGGGAACACCTTTATGATCCCCTGTGCACATTGTGATGGAGCCAATAGAGGCTCAACCGCTTGTAAGTGTGAATTTGGCTTTCTCCTCTAAAAACCACTAAATTATCTGTGATTTACCGCACCAAGAGGTGCCTCTCTTTTGGCCTCCTGTCAATTTTTCTGCTGTTTTCTCCTTCTGGTTAATCCCGGAGAAGTGAATCGAAGGGTTTATGGGCACCTGCTATAAGTCCCTGTCTGCTATATTCCTGAGAGCCGGTTGTGGGCTCCCCAGAATGTGAGTTAAACATCGATACAAGTTATTCTCACTTCGGGTGCTGTCATACTGCGCAATTCTGGTTCTCTTTTTTTTTCCCTGCAGTATACATCCCATCTGTATCCTTAAGAAGATCTGCTCCTGAAGATAAGGACTACTGTTTATGGACATATCAAGTATCTAACCAACTTTCTTGCGGACTCAGGTCTTTTAGCGCTGTGTTGTATTCTTTGTCCAATTGTCTTTTGGGTATTTAGAGAAACCCCCACACACAACATTCAGCGAGTGGGATAGATACTAATTTCCGGTGGGCGCTTCACCCCCTTTTTTCCTTTTCTATTTGTGGGACACATCCCTGGATTCAGTTCGAACATGATATCGATTTGGGTAATAAACCCTCTTCAAGAGCCAGAACTCCCATTGAAACATATGGGTCTTTTTAGACTCACGTGGAACACCTCTGTAGCAACAATGGGGGAAACAGACACTGCCTGGGAGGCCGAGTTCATTGCAGGGGAAGGAGGCAGAGAGGCTTTATTAGACTGATTCATGATTAGACTTAAAGCCTTAGCAAACTGGTCCATGTGATAGTCCTGCTCCTCCTGTTTAGAAATAATATCCCCAAGTCGAGACATGAGTACGTTTAAATCTGTCGGATCCATTAGGCCCTGATGTAATGTGACGGTGCGCTATGGCGCTTACCTTGGAATAGCGTAGTTTGGATCCTTTAGGACAGATTTATAGATACAGAATGCAATAAAGATTATATGACTGGATCTCCCAAGCCAGGGAGTAAATGGACAGGCCTGAGTAGCACCTAAGCTCAAATTGGTTTCGAGACCAAAAAGAAAGCTTAGTGCAGACACAACTCTATGTAAACAGATGCAAAGGCGTGATTCTAGAACAACGTGGTCATGGATACATACAGTTTGCTGATAGCAATGGTCATGGTATATGAAGCACGTACAAAAGATATTAAGCGAGGTAGATACTGTAAGTTGTGCAGCCTGCAGGGCAGTCACACAATGACTTTAAAGTAAGGCTGCAAGCAGGATATAAATACACCAGGCAATACGAGCAATGATATAGTATCACAAACTGACAGAATAGACACAACTGGATGCCTTGCATTTAGGACTCACACCAGATAAACAAACAACAGACATAAACCATATGGCAAAACATGATCAATAAAACCAAATCGTTAAGGCAAAAGTACAATAGGGATAGGCAAGAGAATAGTCAATTGGGATAGCCGGGTCAAAATGTATACAGGGTCCTCTTACATAAATAGGACAGCAACTGAGTATCAACAATGAGAATAGCAAGATTGCAGGCAATGTGGGAAATTCACTCCACGTCAGGGCGACGAGCAGATACTTGCACCCTGCTTTTAAACCCGGCGTCCCCGTGTGACCCCTTAAAGCCCCGCCCCCTGAGATGCCGATCCTCCCACCGGAAGACCTGGCACCAGCCAGCAATGCCGCCGAGCGCCCGGGTCCCGGCGCAAAGGACGTGACACCTGGGCCTCAGAATGCGAGGAAACCTTCAAGCAGCTAAAGCGTGCTCTCACTGATGCTCCTGAGCTATCTGACCCTTATCCATCTAAATGTTTTCTCATTCATACAGGCGTTTCTACATTTGGAATGGGGTCAGTACTGAGTTAAGTCGGCAAGGATGGACAAGAGCACCCTGTGGCCTTTATGAGCCAAAAGTTACTGCCACTGGAGGTTGGTTATGCAGCCATGGAACAAGGAATTCCTCGCTGTTATTTGGGCTCTAACGAAATTGCAGCCCTACCTTTATGGCCTCCCCTTTTCCATGCTCACAGTCCACAACCCATTGGTCTGGCTTCACCGGGTCACAGGAAAGAATGGCAGGCTATTGTGATGGAGCCTGACCTTGCAAGCCTTTGACCTCACCATCCACTATCGACCCAGGAAGCTGAACGGCAATGCTGACAGGTTGAGTCGACAAACTGAACTTGAATGCTTACTGTGAGCAGGCCCTGGACAAATGGATACATTTGGTGGTTGCAGCTGCCCCATCGGGGAATAGGAGCTCACCTTCACTAGAGGTGCCTTGACGTTCGGCAGGTGAGCTTACTCTCTTAGTGGCCATTAAAAGTGGCCATTGGTGGTCGCAACCGCCTCATCGAGGAATAGGCGCGACCCTGCTCCCTGAAGTTTCACTCATAAAACCTTTCTCAAGGGCACGGGACACAAACCAGGTACAAAAATTAACCATGCCACGGCATGAGCAGCTTGTAGGGGGAAAGGACAATAACCTCATATTTCTTTTGTGGTTGGCTTCTCAGGTCCTCTTTACTAGGGATGAGCCGAACACCCCCATGTTCAGTTCGCATTCGAACTTGAATAATTTCAAAAGTTCGAGTTCGGACGCGAACACGATTCGAACTCAATACAAGTCAATGGGACTCGAACGTTCGATTTTTAGAGTGCCCTCCAAGAGGGCATATATGCAAGATATTTGCCATAAAAGGTGTATGGGGGTCCGGGTAGTGCTCTGGGGGACAGAAAACAAGGACAAAAAGTTTTTTTAAAAAAACATTTTTAACCGCTTAGTGACCGGGCGGTTTTACACAAATCCGTCCTTTAGTGACCGCTGCTGTTTTTACGTTTCTGTGCTGTTAGTGTTTAGGTCAAATTTCCCTCTTACTCGTTTATTCAACACACAAATATTATACACCGTTTTTCCAGCCATTAAATGGACTTTCTAAAAATACCATTATTTCCATCATATCGAATAATTTACTATAAAAAAAATATGAAATATGATGATAAAAATGGTAAAAACACACTTTTTCGTAATTTAATCCCCAAAATCTACAACCACCAAAAAAACCCTGGCTAAATAGTTTCAAAATTTTGTCCCGAGAATAGAAATACCTAATTTTTACATGTTTTTGCTTTTTAACCCCTTCACTGCTGAGCCAGTTCACCTATGTGCGCTGCGCTCATTCTGACCGTTTTTTGCTAATTATTTTTAGATGACAGGCTAGGTCCTATTTAACTAAACCCCCCAGACAATTTTTTTTTTTTTTTAATTTAATTTTTAAACCAAACCTGGCATGGCATCATTGGAAACGCCATGATCAGGCCTTTCCAATGATGTCGCATATGACCATCTAGCTGCCATGGATCGGGAGATAGGGGGATCCTTTGAATCCCCTTGTCTCAACATGGAAGCTAGAGGGTTATCTGGCCCACTGACATCCTCACACATATGGTGAGGTTGTCAGTGGGTGGGGGGAACCTGTAGGCTTGGCTGACATCCAAGATGTCAGCCCCCTCCAGGTTCGAATTGCGTTTTGGTGCCGATTAGCGCCAAAGAGACTATCCCCTTTCCAGCGGTGCAAAAAGCATCACTTTAGCTTACATGGTTGGGGAGATAGAGGGCTCTTTTGGACCCCTCCCCTTCCTTTATTTTCACCACTGGCGCCTGCCGATCACATCATCACGCAGCGTGATGATGTCATCAGATTGGCCAGCCCCCCAGAATACGGCGAGGCAAGCTTGAAGCTTGCAATAGACGTTGTGGGAGCTGGCAAGGAAGGTGAGTATCGGGCAGGATGGAGGTTAGGAGCCGCTGACGTACTATATACGTCCACGGGTCTAAGGGAGACGTAGTACGTCAGCGGTCCCTAAGGGGTTAAAGGGACAGTGAGTTTTCCATGAAATAAAGGTTAAGAATAAAAACAAAAAAATCCTTTAAATATCATGCCTAGGAGGTCCCCATAACCTGCCCGTGAAGTGGCGGATTTGTAGGATGTATAGAAACATTTGAAAAGAAAAAAATGACATTTCAAATGACGGTAAATGGTTTTCCTTTACTCTATTAATAAACAACTGCTTGGGGCGGCAGTCTGTATTAAAAGAGGAGACCTTTTAGGACACGCAGAACAAGTTTAGTGATTTTTTGGCTAAGTTATGGTGAAACTTATGCAGGCTTTGGATGAAAGTAACAACAGGTGCATTAAAATTGGACCTTTGGTGCCAGCTAGTGCCTTCACACCGTAACCCCTCTGAGGTATTGTGGAATAACTCTGGTATAACTCAGTGATACACCCTGATAGATGGCAAGACGCTGATTCAAATTTCCAGAACTCTGCTATAACAGAGTGATACACCCTGTCCCTGATAGCTGGCAGTGCCAACACACATATTCCAATTTCCAGAAATCTGCTATAATTCAGTGATACAGCCTGATATGCAACAATCTCCACTCCTCTCTGATTCACTCCTGCAACAAACACACGCTGGGGCTGTGGGGAAGCCTTATATAGTGTGCTGCGGGACTTAGCTCTGTGAGCCCATGATTGGGCAAAATTTGCTCAATTGGGACTCTGAGCCCTGATTGGCATAGTCTTGCACCTGTCTTGCACCTGACCTGTGGTCAGGTGCAAGGCTGTAGCTAATTAAAAGCTTCAGGCCAGTGGAAATGTGCATTGTGGTCCATTGTGGTGCATTTGGGCGAACACGCGGCGAACACGTGGCGAACACGCGGAAATGTTTGAAGTTCGCCGAACGGCAATGTTCGAATCAAACTCATGTTCGAATCGAACCGAACACCCATCCCTACTCTTTACCAGCTATGTAAGATGTATGTGAATAGCACTCAGAGGGTTAATCATTAAAAAATTTGCTCTTTATATATTTTTCAAATAAATTTAAGCAATGATATAGAAATGTGCTACAATTATGTGGATATTACTTTATTTCTGCTTCCAAACAAATATGTTTTTGTGTTCATTTCTGGTCTGAACAGAATTATGTAACATTTTGGAAAAAATATACATCCTAAAAGTCCAGCGCTTGAGGTCAATATGGCAAAAACCTCCACAGCCACCATGTGCTTCCCTTTGGTGCTCAGATAGGCTGGGATCATGGCGATCCAAACACTGCAGAACACCAGCATGCTGAAGGTGATGTACTTGGCCTCATTAAAACTGTCCGGTAATGTCCTGGCTAAAAAAGCTATAATGAAACTCACAACGGCCAGAAGCCCCATATACCCCAGGACGGAGTAAAAGGCCATTACTGAACCTTCATTACATTGAACAATGATCTTTCCTGGATAAGAACGTGTGTCCAGCTCCTGAAAGGGTGGGGAAGCAGCCAACCATGTGATATTAATCATGACTTGAATCAATGAGAAGGTCAGGACGACAGCATTGGATATCTTCGGATTAACCCACTTCTTCCAGACACTCCCAGGTTTGGTGGCTTTGAAGACAATGTAAATCATGGTGGTTTTCCCCAACACACAGGAGATGGCTATGGAGAAGACGATGGAGAAGGTGGATTGACGCAGCATGCAGGTTATATCCACAGGACGACCGAGGAATAAAAACACACATGGGAAGGTCAGCATGATGGACACCAGGAGGAGGAAGCTGAGACTCGTGTTATTGGCTTTGACGATCGCTGTGTCTTTGAATATAATAAAAATGATCAAGATGCCAATAGTTATAAGGAAGAATAAAGCTGAGAGCACTGAGAAAACAGCAGGAATCACATCACTGTATGAAAGGAATTCCTCCAGTCTGGGAATACACTGATCCTTCTTCTCATTGGGCCATTCAGTGTCTGGACATTTTATGCAGTTTTCACTGTCTGAAAGTCATAAACATTTTATTGTATATTATTAAATAAAGTAAAAGTGCACGATGTCTGTCAGTCTAGTATATAATAGATTGCAATAATACAATTCCTACTTTAATACATTTAAGGCATTAAAATCATGAAATACAAGATAAAGATGTAATACCTCCTCATAATGATAAATTAAATTATTATTATCCTTTATATACATAACCCCACATATTCTGCAGCGCTTTACAAGATCAATGTACAAGGTGTTGATACATTGGAATACCACACATGGATGATATGGCCTGATTCAGGGGGTCACTGTTCCAAAAGGAATTTACAATCCTATGAGATGTACAAGTACTTTGTGAGGTAGGTGCATCCATATCGTTACGTGTCATGCCCAAGGACTCTCGCTGGTGGCGTCTGAGTGGAATCGAATTGGCTTTCCATGATTGTAAATCAGCAACCTGGTGGTTTGGTTGAACCCGCTTCTCGTAAAGTCGAGACTATCTTCTCCACAGTTGTATTGGAGGGATGTGCTGCACAGTATTTGACTTGCTTCTCCACAGTCAAAGGGTTGAGACATTACCACTGTACTCTACAGTCGATATTGTGTGGTAGGCAAGTATATACTGTTATGTGTCTTGCCCAAGGACACTTACTGGAGAGGTGCTCTGTCTGGGTTTCGAACCTGGGTCTCCACAGTTACAGTGCAGTGATGTTACCTCTACTCCATTTAGGCAGTAAATAAATGTCTGTCCTGTATCATTATTATTATTAATCCTTGGTGACAAACTCCCTGGTTCTTCATATACTCTTTAACATCCTGATGTTCACTCTGTTACTTGTTAATACATAAACTTTGAAGGCGAGGAGTCACATGACACTATAATTTACTGTGTTTGAAGCTTTAGGTTACAGTGGCCATCAGTCCACAGATTATTATTTTATTTTATTTTTTAATAAGTCTTTTATAGGTTTAAGGAAAGCATCACTAAACATTTCATTACACCGAAATGAAAACCATGAAAATCAATTATCAAACAAGTAATGCATACAAGTAAAGGATAGAGGGACAGGAATCCAAAATATCCATTATGAAGGACAAGTCCATAGAAAAGGGTTCCAGATGTAGCATCTCATAGGAAATGTGTAACAGCAGCTGGGGTTACTGGTCTCTGGCTTGTGGACCAGACCCGGACCTGCTACAGCATCTGTCCCTTCTCTCCAGTGAAGCTGATCGAAAGCAGCTTTCCTTCTCTCACAACCCTCAGCCAGAACTTGAGGGAGTGCTGTATAATTCTAAGTATTTATCCCAAACACCAGACACAGCTTAGTGCAGGGAAGAAGAAGAATGATCCTTAATTTGAAATGGGGAGCAGTTGTATGAGAAACAGGGAGAGGGATGTAAAATGACATAATCAACACAATATATTGTCTACATGAGGGGGATGTGAATTCCTTCAGGAGATTCAGATACCTGGGTGGAAGTCTATAGTGCCGCTGGAAGAACAAGAGAGGACATGTAAGTTCTGAAGGTTAGTTAGGTAGCTCCACGAGCCCCCTATCCATTAGGGATGAGCCGAACACCCCCGAGTTCGGTTCGCATTCGAACTCGAACTTTTCAAAAGTTCGAATTCGAACTCGAACACGAACTCAATGCAAGTCAATGGGACTCAAAATTCGGTTTTTAGAGTGCCCTCCAAGAGGGCATATGTGCTACATATTTGCCATAAAAGGTGTATGGGGGTCCGGGTAGTGCCCTGGGGGACAGGAAACAAGGACAAAATGTTTAAAAAAATATGTCTTTAACCCCTTCACTGCTGACGACGTCATCAGCTTTGCGGGACCCCCGGCGGAGATACCTCTCTGTCCGGGGTCCTGCAGCATTCTGACTTCAGCGTCCTCAGATGCTGAAGTCAAGCTCCTCCCAATGTAAATGACGTCATCTCTCCATGTGCGATGAAGTCATTTCCAGGCGACCCCCCCGGAAATGCCGGGAGATCGCTTGGAAGGGAGGGGGGATCCGTTCCCACAAAAAAGCCAGGCACCGCTTAAAAGGAGAGAGTCTCCCCTTTTAAGTGGTGCCTGGCTTAAATCCCCTTAGGCACCAGGTCAGATAGCCGGGGAACCCCTAGCTGCCCGGAATCCCCTAGTGGAGATAGATGCTGTGAGGTTGTGTATAGAGATGCTGTGAGGCTGTGTATAGAGATGCTGTGTGGCTGTGCTTAGAGATGCTGATGGGGTTGTGTATGGAGATGCTGTTTGTGTATAGAGATGCTGATGGGATGTGTATAGAGATGCTGATAAGGCTGTGTATAGAGATGCCTTACGGCGCCGAAGTGCGGCCTACCTCCGGTGGGTGCCGCCATCTTGGATGGCGGTTCCACCCCCGGATCCCCCCACACTGCCTGATGTCCTCATGCATGGCGTGATGATGTCAGATAGCCGGGGAACCCCTAGCTGCCCGGAATCCCCTGGTGGAGATAGGGGGTTCATTTGAACCCTGATATCTCCAGAACCGTGGCAGCTAGGGGGTCATGGAGGGTGTCAATCGAAAGGCCTGAGCATGATACCCCAACATGATTAGGTATAAAGTAAAAAAAAAAAAAAAAATATGTATTTTTTTGTGTGTTAATTTTATTAATGCAGCAATATTGTTCACATTTCAATTATGTGAACAATGATGCTGCACTAATGATTTTTTTCTATGGGGTGCGTTTGCTATAAATCACGTAATTCCCCCCACAAAATGTAACAAGTCCCCATTTTTAATTTTTGTACAAGCGCACCCCATAGAAAACATAACCACAAACGCTCATGTGCTAAAATGTGAAAAAAAAACACTTTACACACTGCAGATGATTAAAAATTCTATTTTTATTGCATTTTTTGTCATAATATACAGGCAGGACATGATGTATACATATAAAAATGATATATTCTGAATCTGCGGAGTCTGTCGGAAAGAACGATATCTAATATGTCTGGGTCATTTAAAAAATGTGGCTTCAAATCGCATTTACACATGATAAGCGAAAGCGGTAAAAATGAGCTAAGGGGTTAAACAGCATATCAGAGGAAGATTTAGTAGAGAAATGAACACTTTTCAGAAGCACAGGTGTCGTTTGATACATGTTCAGATCAGGAGACACCACACCCTCAGACAATGCATCAAATTCATCACACCAGACTAATTAAAACTAATTAAACACCTGTTGTTTACGCCATTTGAGAACACAGGTCATTTAGAGGTGAGAATCTTTGCACGTAGACATTATTTGTTAATTCAATATCTAATAAACCGTTGCTTATAATATTTTTTTTTCGAACTCCAACCGAACGCCGAAAAGTTTGAAGTTCGCGAACTTGCGAACGGCCAAAGTTCGAATTGAACTCCGAACTGATCGAACCGAACAGCTCATCCCTACTATCCATCCATCAACGGAAGGTACGGGGAGAGTAACTCTCCGAGAACTCATGGTTATGGAATAGGGGCGTCAGGGCTGAGATTGAGGATGTAAATTCATCCCTCTCCACACTCTGGCACCACAAACACAGAGAATGTTGAAGTGTGGAGAAGGGATGAGCTGTTCAGTTCAATCTGTTTTGAGTTCGCATCGAACATTGGCCATTCGACAGTTTGCGAACTTCAAACTTTTTGGGACGTTCGCCAAAAGTTTTAATTTTTTTTTAAAAAAAGTATAAAAAATGCTTAAAACATCAGGCAGACACGGCCCTCTAATTCGACACTGTAGAGGGCAGCCTGCAGGGGACTCCCAAGGATCCCCCTTGAGGAGAATGCGGTCGCCGGATGACAGAGCTGCGACTGTGCCGGCTAACCGCCCGGGTGCATGTGGCAGAGACAGGCAGCGCAGGGAGGGAGCCACGGCACCTGCGGCCACGGCAGTCCCCCCCACAACCAGGATCCAGGGAGCCTCCACTGACCACCAGTCTAAGGTAAGGTGACACATTTCTAAAAAAATTAAATAAAATAGATATATATCTATATTCTTATAAATATATATATATATATCCAGACTTGTATTACACACACATTTTGGCAACTAATTTCCCCCCCCATTTGGCTTCTCCCTCCAGAAGAAATGTTGAACTCGATAGAGCAGAGAATAATATATATATTCTCTGCTCTGTCGGGTTCAACTATTCTTCTGGAGGGATCAGCCAAATGGGGGGGTGCATTTAGTTGAGATTGTCCACATGCCACCCCCATGTACGTATGTGTATATATGGTCTGAGGTCTGTGGGTGGGTGTATATATATAGATATATATATCTGCGTGTTGATATATACGTCTGCGTCAGGGCCGGCCCGACAATGGTGCAGAACGGAGCAGCGGCGCCAGGCGGCAGAATTTCGGGGGTGGCAAATTTCAGCCCTCGGTACCGCTGCTGCGCTCTGCACTATTTTTTTATGCGGCGGCGGCAGATCATGTGGCCGCCGCGTTCGTTCCTTCAACGAGCGGCAGCCGCATGAGTATCTGCCGCTCGCCTGAGATCCATCCTCCAGCCTGCCGTGATCGAGATCACGTGATCTCGCAAGATCGCGGCAGGCTGGAGGGTGGATCCTAGGCAACTGGCAGATACTCATGAGGCTGATGCTCATTGAAGGAATGAACGCGGCGGCCGCAGGATCTGCCCGTCGGAGGGGCCTGGCAGAGGTGAGCCTGCGGGCAAATATATCCATGAGGGCAAATCTATCCATGTGTGAGCCAGGGGAAAATCTATCCATGTGGGAGCCTGGGGGCAAATATATCCATGTGTGAGCCTGGGGCAAATCTATCCATGTGTGAGCCTGGGGCAAATCTATCCATGTGTGAGCCTGGGGGAAAATCTATCCATGTGTGAGCCTGGGGGCAAATATATCCATGTGTGAGCCTGGGGCAAATCTATCCATGTGTGAGCCTGGGGCAAATCTATCCATGTGTGAGCCTGGGGGAAAATCTATCCATGTGTGAGTCTGGGGGCAAATCTATCCATGTGTGAGCCTGGGGGCAAATATATCCATGTGTGAGCCTGGGGTAAATATATCCATGTGTGAGCCTGGGGGCAAATCTATCCATGTGTGAGTCTGGGGGCAAATCTATCCATGAGTGAGCCTGGGGGCAAATATATCCATGTGTGAGCCTGGGGGCAAAACTACCCATGAGTGAGCCTGGGGCAAATCTATCCATGAGTGAGCCGGGGCAAATATATCCATGTGTGAGCCTGGTGGCAAATATATCCATGTGTGAGCTGTGGCAATATACCCATGTGTGGGCACTGCTGGGTATGTGATGCTGGGCACTGCTGGGTATGTGACGCTGGGCTCTGCTGGGTATGCAACGCTTGGCACTGCTGGGTATGTGATGCTGGGCACTGCTGGGTATGTGACGCTGGGCTCTGCTGGGTATGTGACGCTGGGCACTGCTGGGTATGTGACGCTGGGCACTGCTGGGTATGTGACGATGGGCTCAGTTATATACACCTCAAATTACTGTATCACAGAGCTCCACAGAAATAAAATTCTAATGTACGGTGTGTATGAGTGTTTGAATTTTATTGCTGTGGCGCACTGTGATACGCTCATATACGCTGTGTGTTTTTTTTTGGGGGGCAGCATTTCATCCTTCGCTCCAGGCAGCAAAATGTCTTGGGCCGGCCCTGGTCTGCGTGTTGATATATAAGTATATGTCTGTGTGTGGTATCAATGGATCCCTACTCTATACACGGCGCTCCGTGTCCCTATAATATATATGATATGGGGTTATCTTTTTTGCATATTTTATACTATTCCTATTAAATTAACAGTCATTTTTGATGTATTTTAATCAGTAGAAACTTTTTTTGCCTATATAACATGTGCTTTGTGAAAATAAAACAGTTTTGTGTGTACATTTTAATTTAGTTAGTGGATTCCTGTCCAGTGCGGTGAGAAGCAAACGTAATGCAGTGTAGACACGCTGTGAGGCGGAGCGGAGTGAATTCAAACCTGCAAAATGTTTGCTTCGCTACGCTGTGCGTCTCTACACGCTCAGTGTGTCTCAGCCTTTATTCCCACATCGCTAGCTTACCAAATCAGTTTGTATACTTGTTACTGACCCTGCTTGTTCTGAGGAACCGATCTGTTGCCGACTTGGCCTGCCATTTGACTATTATCTCTGTGTATTCCCTGCCTGTTCTGTTTGCTTCCTGTTGCTACTGGTGTGCGCCGATTCTCACCATATACAGTAGCGCAGTACAAGTGCTTAAACATTGCTGACCCGGTTTTGTTATAGCTGCTGATGTAACTGAATAGATCGGGGATCTCTTCTGCATTACCAAAACCTCCACCACTGCACTCTTCCACAATACCACAGAGGAGTTTTTTGTTTTTATTCTTAACCTTTATTTCATGGAAAACTCACTGTTCCTTTAAAAACGTTATTTTTTTTACTATTTGTCCTTGTTTCCTGTCCCCCAGGGCATTACCCGGACCCCCATACACCTTATATGGCAAATATCTTGCATATATGCCATCTTGGAGGGAACTCTAAAATTCGAACTTTCGAGTCCCATTGACTTGCATTGAGTTCGGTTCGTGTTCGAATTCGAACTCGAACTTTTGAAATTGTTCGGCTCATCACTAGTGTGGAGTAGGAATGAGCCACACACTCCCCGAGTGTATGGGGGTCCGTGTAGTGCCCTGGGGGACAGGAAACAAGGACAAAAAGTAAAAAAAAAAAGGACAGTGAGTTTTTCATGAAATAAGGGTTAAAAATAAAAAACGAAAATTCCTTCAAATATCGTTCCTAGGAGGTCCCCATAACCTGTCCGTGAAGTGGTGGATTTGTAGGATGTATAGAAACACTTAAAAACCAAAAAATTACGTTTCATATGATGGTAAATGCTTTTCCTTTAATCTATCCATAAACAACTGCTTGGGGCGGCAGTCTGTATGAAAAGACATTTTAGGACGCGCAGAAAAAGTTTAGTGTTTTTTTGGGCTAAATTATTGTGAAACTTATGCAGGCTTTGGATGAAAGTAACAATAGGTGCTTTAAAATTGGGCTTTTAGCGTCGGCAACAGTGCCATCACACCATAACCCCTCTGAGGATATGAATCTGATACAGGCGTCAATGGCAGTGCACCCAGATATTGTGCCTTTAGTGCCAGGCATGCAAGTACTATCATACAGTAACCCCTCTGTGGTATTGTGGAAGAGTGCAGGGGTGGACCATGCGGTCCTATATTAAAAAGTTTTTCATCTGGTAATGGGCGTCAGTGCACCCAGATATTGTGCCTTTGGTGCAAGACTGCCAGGCCAGCAAGTATCATCAAAAAGTAACCCCTCTGTGGTATTGTGGAAGAGTGCAGGGGTGGACCATGTGGTCCTATATTGAAAAGTTTTTGATCTGGTAATGGGCGTCAATGCACCCAGATATTGTGCCTTTGGTGCAAGACTGCCAGGCCAGCAAGTATCATCAAAAAGTAACCCCTCTGTGGTATTGTGGAAGAGTGCAGGGGAGGACCATGTGGTCCTATACTGAAAAGTTTTTGATCTGGTAATGGGCGTCAGTGCACCCAGATATTGTGCCTTTGGTGCAAGACTGCCAGGCCAGCAAGTATGATCATACAGTAAGGCTGGGGTCAGACAAACGCAGTGTTAACGTCTGTGTTGCCCGCACATAAGTACGTCCGTGATAGCATACAATTGTGTTAAATGGAGCCCCACAAACAAAGTACGTCCGCACAGAAGTGCGGGGGCTGACGGACGCAGGTTAGGCAAGAACGTAATAGTGCTAGAACGGATGTACAGAGTGCGCCACATCCACAACGTCCGCATAGCTTTGTGTGTGAGTGATGCAACAAGGTCAGACGGACTGCATTTATACGTCCAGCATTTTTGACGGACAGAATGTTCTTTCATTGTAATTTATTTTTTCTGTTACATCAGTTAAAAAATACGTCACTAAAAAAACGGACTGTGTGGCCACTACCTAGTAAGTACGTCCGTACTGCACGAACGCACAGTCCGTAGAAAGTGCGCTCATCTGACCCTAGCCTAACCCCTCTGTGGTATTGTGGAAGAGTGCAGGGGTGGACCATGTGGTCCTATATTGAAAAGTGTTTTTTTTTATCTGTTAATGGGTGTCAGTGCACCCAGATATTGTGCCTTTAATGCCAGGCCAGCAAGTATCATCGTACAGTAACACCTCTGTGTTATGGTGGAAGAGTGCAGGGGTGGACCTTGCGGTCCTATATTAAAAAGATATGCATCTGGTTAAGGCGTCAGTGCAACCAGATATTCTGCCTTTGGTGCAAGACTGCCAGGGCAGCAAGTATCATCATACAGTAACCCCTCTGTGGTATGTGGAAGAGTGCAGGGGTGGACCATGTGGTCCGATATTGAAAAGTTTTTGATCTGGTAATGGCGTCAGTGCACCCAGATATTGTGCCTTAATGCCAGGGCAGCAAGTATCATCATACAGTAACCCCTCTGTGGTATGGTGGAAGAGTGCAGGGGTGGACCTTGTGGTCCTATATTGAAAAGTTTTTGATCTGTTAATGGGCGTCAGTGCACCCAGATATTGGCCTTTAATGCCAGGCAGCAAGTATCATCATACAGTAACCCCTCTGTGGTATGGTGGAGGTGCAGGGGTGGACCATGTGTCCTATATTGAAAAGAGTTTTTTTTTTATCTGTTAATGGGTGTCAGTGCACCCAGATATTGTGCCTTTAATGCCAGGCCAGCAAGTATCATCGTACAGTAACACCTCTGTGTTATGGTGGAAGAGTGCAGGGGTGGACCTTGCGGTCCTATATTAAAAAGATATGCATCTGGTTAAGGCGTCAGTGCAACCAGATATTCTGCCTTTGGTGCAAGACTGCCAGGGCAGCAAGTATCATCATACAGTAACCCCTCTGTGGTATGGTGGAAGAGTGCAGGGGTGGACCATGTGGTCCGATATTGAAAAGTTTTTGATCTGGTAATGGGCGTCAGTGCACCCAGATATTGTGCCTTTAATGCCAGGGCAGCAAGTATCATCATACAGTAACCCCTCTGTGGTATGGTGGAAGAGTGCAGGGGTGGACCTTGTGGTCCTATATTGAAAAGTTTTTGATCTGTTAATGGGCGTCAGTGCACCCAGATATTGTGCCTTTAATGCCAGGCCAGCAAGTATCATCATACAGTAACCCCTCTGTGGTATGGTGGAAGAGTGCAGGGGTGGACCATGTGCTCCTATATTGAAAAGAGTTTTTTTTTTATCTGTTAATGGGCATCAGTGCACCCAGATATTGTGCCTTTAATGCCAGGCCATCAAGTATCATCATACAGTAACCCCTCTGTGGTATTGTGGAAGAGTGCAGGGGTGGACCATGTGGTCATATATTGAAAAGTGTTTTTTTTTTTTTTTTTAATGAGCGTCAGTGCAGCCAGATATTGTGCCTTTCATGGCAGCAAGTGCCTTTACACCGTAACCCTTTTGTGGTATTGTGGAAGAGTTCAGTGCTGGAGGTTTTGTGAATGCAGAAGAGGACATCCCCTATCTATTCCATTACGTCAGCATCAGGGGATTGATAACTGCTGATCCAGGAGTGATTCATTTTTATAAATGTCAGCCGGTCTACAGAGTCGGTGGACAGACGCACTCTTTTGTCTGTGACAAATCCTCCAGCGGCACTGAACGTCCTTTCAGAAAGCACGCTGTATGAAGGGCAACCTAGTAGCTGCATAGCATATTGGCTAAGTTCTGGCCAGTGATCCCATCTCAACACCCAGTAAGCCAGTGGATCATCTGCTGGAAAGGTATCCAGGTCTGCCCTTGCCCCTAGGTAGGCCTGCACCATATGGTGAAGACGATGGCAATGGGTGCCTACATTTGACGTCCCTGGCCTTTACCACTATTCCTCTGATCATCCGCAGCCTCAGAAGCACGTGTGTCAGCATTTGGTAATCTACCAGTGCCTGGAAAGGTGTTACACAAGTGTCGCTTTAGAGCGTCCTCAAGTTTTTTCATCCTGTGCTCCCTCTGTGCGGGCAGGATGAGCTCTGCAACTTTCCCCTTGTATCGTGAATCAAGAAGGGTTGCCAACCAGTAATGATCCCTCTCCTTGATAGCATGAATCCTGGGGTCCTTTAGCAGGCTTTGCATCATTAGGGAGCTCATGCAGCGTAGGTTGGAGGTGGCATTTGCTGCCGAGTCTTCCTGGTCAATGAGGATGACTGTATCGTGCACTTCCTCCTCCCAGCCATGCACAAGCCCTTCTGTTCTGGGCACAACAAAACCCTCCCTTGAGGAATCCCCACCTTCAATGCCCCCACTACTTAAATAGTCCTCCTCCTCCTCATCCTCCTCCTGTCTGATCTGAGTAGGACCCGCTGGAATGCTGTCTGCAGAAAGACTGGGGCCTTGAGAGCTAGGGAAGGCCTCCTCTTCCTCCCGCTGTTCTGCCTCTACAGCCACATCTATAATTCCCCGCAGAGTGTGCTCCAGCAGGAACACTAAAGGAATTGTTTCACTGATGCATGCACTGTCCCTGCTCACCATCCTCGTTGCCTCCTCAAATGGTGACAGTACAGTGCATGCATCCTTGATCATCAGCCACTGCGGGGGGGGGGAAACAAGTTGACCCGAACCTGTCCTTGTGCCATACTCACACAGGTACTCGTTGATGGCCCTCTGCTGCTTGTGCAGACGCTGCAGCATTGCTAATGTCGAATTCCACCTGGTGGGCATGTCACAGATCAGACGGTTTGTGGGAGGGTGGAATTCTCTTTGAATTTCTGCCAGGCGAACGCTTGCTGGGAATGACCGTCTGAAGTGGCTGCAGACTTTTCTGGCCTGGATGAGAAGCTCTGGCAGCCCTGGGTACTTGGTTAGGAAACGCTGTACCACCAGATTTCGTACGTGTGCTAGGCATGGTACATGCGTCAATTTACCCTTGCGTAGGGTGGAGAGAAGGTTGCTGCCATTATCGCAGACGATCATTCCCAGCTCAAGCTGGCATGGTGTTAACCATCTCTGCACCTGCCCCTGCAGAGCTGACAAAATTTCTGACCCGGTGTGGCTCCTGTCCCCTAAACAAACCAGCTCAAGCACAGTATGGCATCTCTTTTGCTTGAGCCATTGCGTAGACCCTGTCAGGCGTCAGTTTAACTGCCACTTCGCCAGAGACAGAGAAGGAGGAGGAGGAAGAGGTGGTGGTGGTGGAGCAGACAGACCTCATTCAAGCAGATTTCTGGAGGCGTGGTGGATGAACAAGCTCCAGCACAGAGCCCCGTCTTGTATCCCTCCCAGCTGCAATCAGAGTTACCCAGTGTGCCGTGAAGGAAATGTAACAACCCTGTCCTTGCTTGCTGGACCACGTGTCTAAAGTGACATGCACCTTGCTGCTGACTGCCTTTCCCAATGACTGGATAACATTGTCTTCCACGTGCTGGTATAGTGCTGGAATGGCCTTGCGTGAAAAGTAATGGCGTTTTGGAACCTGCCACTGTGGAACAGCGCATTCAGCAAATTCACGGAAGGGAGCAGAGTCCACCAGCTGGAAAGGCAGCAGCTGCAATGCGAGTAATTTTGCTAAGCTGGCATTTAGACGCTGTGCTTGGGGATGGTTGGGACTATATTTTTTCTTTCGCTGCAGCAGCTGCGGCAACGTAATCTGACTGCGTAAATCTTCAACTACTGGGATGATGTCACATTGTGAGGAAGGACCTGCTGGTACATCCATTACTGTAGCATCATCCCTGTCGGTGGAGGTTGTAGGCAATTGCATGGCAGGACATACAGTGTGGGTAGAGACAGATGAGGAGAAGGAGGACCTACGCAAAGTTTTGCCCCAAAGGGATGTGTGGCACTTGTTCATATGTCGCCTCAAGCACGTGGTACCCAAGTGTCCGGTTTTTATCCCACGCTTCAGCCTCCTCTGACATAGATTACAAATAGCAACGGTGGGGTCTGCTGCACAGTTCTTAAAGAACTCCCAGACAGCAGAGTTCCTGCATGTGTTCTTTGAGACAACAGCGCTCTGCACCGGAGCAGCTCTGACATGTGATGCCTTGGACTGGCTAGTGCTATGGTTGGTCACAGAGGATGTTGTGCCTCGTGTTTTCTGTGCCTCCTCCTCCTCCTCCTCCTCCCCCTCCTCCTCACTTGATTCCTCAGCTCAATCTGGCACCCAGGTGGAGTCAGTGACCTCATCATCATCAATGTCATCTTCACCCCCTATCTCCTTGTCACTGGAGCCAACTTGGCAGTATGCTGCAGCTGCTGGGGCAACATGAGTGCCAGTTATTTGTGTGTCATCACTGGCTCCCCCTTCCTCTAGCTTGATTATACTCCCTTGCTCTACCTCAGAGATTGAATCAGAGCACTGTACTTGCTGCACATCCTCAAGCAGCAGGTCACTCTCATTGTAGTCAAACAATTCAGCTGACTCCTCCTCTGTATGTTGCTGCTGCTTAAGATGGCCAGCACCAGTTAGAAAGGACAAGCGTGCCCCTGCAGAGGATGCACCACGTCCACCATGACCAGAGACACAGCCTCCCGACACAGGGACTGCTTGCCCTCTTATCTGTGTCTGGGAGCGTCTGCCTGTCCTTTTTGTTCTTTCAGACATGGTGAGTGATTTATAGAATAATATATACAGAACTCTGATTCAACTCTGGTATAAAGATTTAAAGAACTCTGGTATAACTAAGTGAGACACACTGATAGCTGGCAGCCAGTGACAAGACACAGATCACCTCAATTCACAAATGTTTTAAAGAAATTAGTGAGCCCTAAAATACAGTGTGGTATTGGTTGTGTGACAAGACACAGATCACCTTAATTCACAAATGTTTTAACCACTTCGCTGCGTCGGACGCGCTCTGCACGTCCAACCGCATGTCACGTTCCATGCGGTGAACGTGCTGAGCGCGTCCTGCCTTTGGGGTCAGCGTTCGGCCGGGTTCCGGACGATCGCTGGCCCCCCCATGCGGGCTGACATCCTCGATGTCAGCCCAGCATCCGGACCCGCCGCCGCAGTAATTTGGTGTCATCGCGGGGGCGCGATGACACCTAATTCAGGCACCCCCCCGCATGTGCGGAGGAGGCGCCTGAAAGGGAGGGGGGGAGGCCCTTCGGACCTCTCTCCCTCCCGATTGGCGGCATTGCGGGGCTTAACCCAGGCACCGTATGGAAAGCTGAAAAGCTCTGGTTCGTGATCCTTTCCCGGAGCTGGCCGACATCTTGGATGTCGGCCAAGCCTCCGGGAACTCCCCCTGAGGACTGGCGTCATCGTGCATAGCATGATGATGCCAGTCCTGGAGTTAACCCCTAGCTGCCACCAATGGTGGAGATAGGGGGTTCCAATGAACCCCCTATTTCCCGATCCGTGGCAGCTAGTGGTTAAAGTTTGGTATTGTTGGATCGGCCAGAGCATGGCCGTTCCAACGATACCAACACGAATGTGAAAAAAAGTTGTAAAAAAAAAAAATTAAAAATATAAATAAAAAAATATTTTAAAAAAATATATAAAAAAAAATAAACATTTTTTTTTTCTTTATTTTGGTTTGTTAATGCAGCAATATTGTTCTCATTTCAATTATAATGTGAACAATGATGCTGCACTAACGATTTTTGTAGGCGGTGCGTTTGTTAAAAATGGTGTAATTTCCCCCAAAAAAAAAATGTAACGAGACCCCATCTCTAATTTTTTTAACAAGCGCACCCCATACAAAATATAACCGCAATTTCTCGCATGTTAAAATGTGAAAAAAAAACCACTTTACACATTGTAAATTATTGAAAAATCATATTTTTATTGCATTTTTTGTTATAATATAGAGACAGGTCATGACGTATACATATAATAATGACATATTATGAATCTGCCGAGTCTGACGGAAAGAACGATTATAATATGTCTGGGTCATATACTAAAATAAGCCTTCAAACACGTTTAAACATGATGAGCAAAACTGGTAAAAATGACCTCAGCACTGGGGCGGGAAAAGCCTCAGCAGCGAAAGGGTTAAAGAAATTAGTGAGCCCCAAAATACTGCATGGTACTGGTTGTGTGACAAGACACAGATCACCTTAATTCACAAACGTTTTAAAGAAATTAGTGACACCCAAAATACTGCGTGGTACTGGCTGTGTGACAAGACACAGGTCACCTCAATTCACAAATGTTTTAAATAAATTAGAGAGCCCCAAAATACTGCGTGGTACTGGATGTGTGACAAGACACAGATCACCTCAATTCACAAATGTTTTAAAGAAATTAGTGAGCCCTAGGAATGTGCGTTTTGGGTTTCGGAATTTCGGAATTTTCACGAAATTTCCCGATTTGTGTTTTCGGATGCGGACGTTTTTCCGAAAATTTTTAGATCCGAAAACGGCAGATCCGAAAAGTTTTCTGAGCCGAAACGAAACATTTTTGGAATTTTCGAATGGACTTGAAATGTGTCAAATCGAAATTTATAGCTTTGAAACAAGGAGAACAGACGTTCCGAAAAAACGAAAATTTCCGAACTTACGAAAAGTCGATAAAAAAAACGAGCAAAGTGACACGAAAATACAAAAAATGGTCGAAATTCCGAAAACATGTACAATTCCGAAAAACGAAAATTTCCGAACTTACGAAAAGTCGATAGAAAAAACGAGCAAAGTGACACGAAAATACGAAAAATGGTCGATATTCCGAAAAAAAAATGTACCCGAAAAACTAGTCGAACCGAACCGAACCGAAACAGAAATCGGTCGAAACGAGCCGAATAGAAAATGTTTAAACATCCGAAAAATCGAATCGAACCGAAAAAAAAAAATCGGTGCACAAGCCTAGTGAACCCCAAAATACTGCGTGGTACTGGATGTGTGACGAGACACAGATCACCTTAATTCACAAATGTTTTAAATAAATTAGTGAGCCCCAAAATACTGCGTGGTACTGGATTTGTGACGAGACACAGAACACCTTAATTCACAAATGTTTTAAAGAAATTAGTGAGCCCCAAAATACTGCGTGGTACTGGATGTGTGACAAGATACAGGTCACCTTAATTCACAAATGTTTTGCAGAAATTAGTGAGCCCCAAAATACAGTGTGGTACTGGATGTGTGACAAGACACAGGTCACCTTAATTCACAAATGTTTTAAAGAAATTAGTGAGCCCCAAAATACTGCGTGGTACTGAATGTGTGACGAGACACAGATCACCTCAATTCACAAATGTTTTGTAGAAATTAGTGAGCCCTAAAATACTGCGTGGTACTGGTTGTGTGACAAGACACAGATCACCTCAATTCACAAATGTTTTTTAGAAATTTGTGACCCCCAAGATACTTGCTGGCAGTGACAAGACACAGATCACCTCAATTCCCAATTGTTTTGTAGAAATTTGTGACCCCCAAAATACTGCGTGGCACTGGCTGTGTGACAAGACACCGATCACCTCAATTCACAAATGTTTTAAAGAAAGTTGTAAACCCAAAAAAAACTTGCTGGCACAGTGACAAGACACACATCACATAAATTCCCTGATATTTGGTAGAAATGAGACCCAAAAAGACTTGCTGGCACAGTGACTAGACCCAGAAGATCACCTCAATTCACAAATGTTTTAAAGAAAGTTGTAAACCCCAAAAAAACTTGCTGGCACAGTGACAAGACACACATCACCTAAATTCCCTGATATGTGGTAGAAATGAGACCCCCAGACCCCCCCAGTAGCGTGGCGGACTGGCAGTAACAAGACACAACTATCTCCTTTGAAATCTCCTCTGAAATGCGTGCAGAATCGGCACGTGGAAACGTTATATAGTGTGCTGCGG